>AP028434.1:11243739-11281742 GCA_036509395.1 Antheraea yamamai | reverse complement strand
TCCATTAGGAATCGTGAGTATAATACCAATACATAAACTTCTATGTTATTCAATATAATATACACTGACTGAGCCAAAGAAAAAAACAAAAGACAGTCGCTATGATATGTTTATCACCATGTGCCAATGTACGATGATTTACGATGAATTTCATAGCGGCAATTAGACACTATTGTCATATCCTACCACCCATAAATAATAAATAAACTACATACCATAAAACAAGTAATAAAATATAACCTTAATATAATGTTAATTGTTTACCCGTATTTAAAGTACACGTTTCTCCGTGAACTGTAATAGCAAACAATCTTTAATTTAAATTTAAAATGTAGGAGATTGTCCGTTTTAATTCTAGCCGAACTAATTGGTTCCGTGGGCCGTAATTATTTTGTTTATTACCTTTTAAATAATCCCCACCCACTTACATTGCTTAAACGATTCTCACTATAAATGTAGTTCTTCACCCGGTAAATTGCGTGTTAAGCTAATTTGTACAAAACAATTATTGTACTTTCTTTTACTCCTTCTACAATTTTCACATAAATTCTTCTGTTTTCAAGGTCCTTATATGTATAATCAGATTAACCATATTCTTCAAATTTATGAATTAACTAAACAGACATCGAAACGTATCGTTTATAATTGGTTTTATCGATACTTTGAGAATTAATTAACAGTGAGATTTACTTTTTACTGAAAATGTATTAAATCTATCTTTATATATAAATTTCTTCTGTACGTGTGTATGTCACTGAACTCCTCCCAAACAGCCGGACCGATTTTGATGAAATTTTGTGTGCGTGTTCCAGTGGATCCGAGAATGGCTTAGATTCATAATTGGACCCGGTAGGTGGAGCTGCGGTTGAATTTTAGATTATTTTTTTTTTATTAAGGCAGGCTAACGTCCGCCCGGCCCGCTAATAGTTCTATAAGAGCCCTGGTAATTCAAAATGTTTTGAGCAATTTAGGTTAATTTTAGAGAACGAGAGTCTGGAGATATGTAGTTCAGGTCTTTGTACTTTTTTCAGACTATAAACCTCACATTAAATGTTACTTTATCTTTACTATTCCATAATATGTTTTTTTTTATATATAGCGGACATTACTTTGCACTTCCGCCTGGAATTGATAGGCTGCAGCCACGTCTCGTTGCAACAAAAAAAAACCTTTAATATAAACCGTTAACCAACAGCGCGTTAAATTACATTCTTTTGTTTCGGTTCACAATATTCCATTCAGTCTTTCTATTACTAGTTTCAGACTTCACTTTTTTAGGTATATTAAGTTTTTTATGACGTAGTGAGACGTGGCAGCGGTCAATCAATTCCAGGCGGAAGTGCAAAGTAACGTCCAGTATAACATTAAATAATAAGTTTCCTCAAAGTAATGTGTTCTCCAATGAAATACGATATTGTATAGAATTAAGACGGTAAATGTAAGGTTATATATATATATATGTATTGTTAATTTTTTAATTTATTATATAGCACGTACGAAAATGATGCCCCTATAGCATTTATCGCTACAGGCTATGATACCAGTCTGAAGGTTTCTCAGCAGCGGAATCTAAATTACATCACTATAAAAAACATATACAAACAGTTTCTTGAGATTAGTATAGATATCGTTGTTTATAATGCAAATCTAACATTTTAACATAAGAGAATTTTATTATTTTGTCAGGAATTTCGTCCCACTATAAAATAACGATGTATTTTAGTTGTGAAATGCGTACGAGAAGAAACTTTTAATATATTTTTATTGCCAAATAACGGCTGTTAATATGACTCATTCTATAATCTCGGGGTCACAAATTTCTTCATTCGGGATGTACCTGCGCTGCATATTAAGCACGCGAGGAAAACACAATTTGCGCTACGTTCATTCGTTATGTTAGTATGTTTAACGTGCATTTTAATTGTGATCTCCTTTCTAATAATGCCTAAATAAGAACATGCTAAGTGATGTTTTCATCCTACTTGTTGTACGTAAATTTTGTACCTATTTCTAATGATCTTTAAGTTAAATATTCTCTTAAGGCGAAATCATAAAACCCACTAACATGGTTAATACTTTCCATAGCGTAGAAACGAATATTTCATTTTATAGTTAAGAAGTGTAATTTATACACTATTCAGCATGTGATTTCCCATGCCGAGGAGAAGTATGAGACGTATGGTAAAGATCGGTTTGCTTCGGTTTTGTAAAGCGTTCTCTCTATCGCACAGCGCAATGAATGCGATAGACAAAGATAGCGAACCGAACTTAGCTTACTATATTGGTCTTCTCCCCAACGTGCCAAATCAAAAGCCGGGTATTGTACTTGATAAGTGTTAAGAAACGCTGGTAGACAATTTGACTGCTTATTAATAAAGAAAAATTAAAAAATGCATCAGAATGTAATTATTTTATATAAATAATCATAAGTCATAAGTTTTTGTTTTAGCGCTGTGGGTTCGATATCCAATTATTTTTCTATTACTTTTAAAATGTACCTTTTTCATAGCTATAGTAAAAGTAGGATAACTGATTTGATTAACTCTTATGTTTAATTTCAGCATTTTAAATGTTTATTTACAAACAAATTTGGACAAGTCTTATTTATTTTTCATAAGGAAATAAAACGTTATAAACAAGCTCTATTATTTATTCAGACATCATTGAAAGTTCGATCAGCTTGCAGCCAAGACACGAGCTTGACCCAAAGCAGCAATTATCGCTTGAACTCGTAATTAGCGATGCAGATAAATCGCTGCAGCGTTTGTGAAGCACGGTTTGTCCTAATTGCGAAGCAATTACGCAATGTAATCGTTCTTTAAATTTTAATCATTCAGCGAAAAGCGCTTGTTTACTAAGATTATCTACATTCAATATTAATTGTTTTCACAATACATTATTTTAAAGTTGGTGATACAGAATTTAGAGTAAAGTGCAAAAGAAGAATTTGAGAATAAACTATCTTATAAAAGAAAAATAGAATAAGTTATGTTGATACATAAATAGTATATTAAAAGTACCAAATATTTTACAAGTTCAAATGAATACGAATCAGTAAGAAAAATTCTAGATATAACATAATCTATATACAACATGGAAGATGAAGAAGTTTCTAGATTGTTGGGAAATAATCACTTAGACAGCTATATGTAGCTGTACATATCGCATAACATTTTCTTATACATCTGTTTATTCTACGAAGATTGACAAACTTTGTAATTTGTGCTGAATTCCCGATATGAATATTATCTATCTGGGCCATTGACATATAAAAACGCAATACGCACAGTTTCTAATAAGAGTAGCGCTCAAAACCGGCCGCAAAAACTCCCCAAGTATACATACGTGGTTATAATTATGCGATAAACGTATGGTTTTACAAGTTCAACCTTACCTGAATAATTTAAAGTTATTTTTACAAGGCCGCAAGCGACGCGAGACTATTTGAAATGACTGCATAATCGAAAATTATGCACTCATTTTTGTGTACCGTCTGTGAAACGTTAAGTGTGCATCTTGAGTTTTTATATATGAACAGTCTCGGCGCATTATTATTCTATTAGAAAAGCAAAAGTCGAAATAAAATTACACCCGCTTCTATAGGTAAATATCTGTGGAATTTGTCGAGTCTAAGAATACTTCTTTTCTTTCTTTTTTTTCATATAGGTACAACAAAACTATGAAACATTACAACTATATCGTTCATTAATAAACATACATATATGTACTTGTTTTTTATTAAATGCGTAAATACGTACGTTTTATATTTTCTGTTATAAGTCACCTCTGACGTCATATATTCCCACTTCCCCTTCCCATTCCCCCTTCTATAAACACAGGCCGGCAACGCACTTGCGTCTCTCCTGGTGTTGCTAGTGTCTATGGACGACGGTGATCACTTACCATCAGGTGACCCGACTGTTCGTTTGCCCCCTATAATATAAAAAAAAATGTTTTTAATTCATGAAACGGATTTTGTCATATAGTTAAAGTCCCTAATCAGGGATATAGGACTCATAGAAACGACCTAGCTCAACATGTCAAGTGCTCTGTTATCTTAGATATTTATTCGTTAGTGGGCTTTTAATCAGTCAGCTCCGCAACCTTCCGTTAGGGTTATAGATCATATGTGGCCAGAAAACTCCAAATCCAGACATTTCCTTACGAATACTTGGTACTAATGAAACGATTTTTTTAAGTGAAGAGAGTTCTTGTGATTTTTATGGGAGGGCTTTGAAATTCTGATCGGCAACCTTTTTGTGAGACGAAAAGTGGTGGGTGTAAACACCGCGTCGGGTACAGTGTTGAAAACGCCGATTCTGGTTCGATTATCGAAGTTAAGCAACATTGAACGCGGTCAGTACTTGAATGGTTGCCCGTCTGGGCCTGACATTGGCGTTTTGTTATATTTTTTAAATTAAAATGTATCCTTGTAATACAAAATTTTCACTCCCATCATGGGTCTTTACAACAAACCCTGTTTTTTTTAAATTTCAATAAGTTGTAGCGTATGCTACACACAATCTCACCTGATGTTAAATGTAAATACGATCTGAGAGGGAGGTCTAAGAGGGTAAATAGATTAAAACCTAGCGGGAGGACTGGCTCTCAAGTGCAGCTGCCGGAACACACCAACATATGCTTGACGATAGATTTACAATTTGAAAATGATGACTAACCAGGCGGGTTTAGTAAAAGCCCTGTCACCATGTTGTGGTCTCATCACGATATCTTTCTTTCACCAAAAGCTTACTTATATTCCTAGATGATATTTATATTTTAGCAATATATTTATAAGAGCTGTAAGCGCTCGTTTCGCAAATGCTCGAAGGGAAGGGCGTGGGAACTATTACAGAACCTTTATCAAGCGCATTTAATTACTAGTGTCGGTAAGCGCGATTTGACCTTTACTTACTCAACGTTAAATCAATTAATCTACGTTTCAAATGATTCGTAAATTAATGGGTTATTACTATTATTAAATATACAAGCTATCGATAGTTTTAATGTTGAATTTAATTTGTGATCTAATGTAAATTCAATTTTTGTATGAACTGATTTGATATTTTTAATAAACAATAATGAAAATACATAATATTTTTTATCATGTTAACATTTCTTACATAACGTTTCTTTTCATTTTTGCAATCTTGGATTTTTTATCGATGATGGTTATTTTACTTTACTTTTACTGTATATTAATAGTGACTTTCAGATAATTTTCAAATTTGTGAAGAATAAACAACAACAGCTAATGTTAGCAAATAAAATGATGGCTCACAGATAGCTTAATTCTGCACACATTTGATATAGTTTCCAATTTTGCATTGAGTCGGGCTTTCGATAAAGGAAAAGTATTGTGACCAAAAAACCATAGTATAGCGTTAGAGCTCTTTCTATGCGTATCTGATTAACTTCTATATCGAAATTAAGAATGAAGCAGCTATATGTCATTTCGCAGTTAGTCCTCTAACTTTAGATTGTTACCATCTTGAACCATAATGTTATTTAATGTGTAGTGAAATTGTCCAAAAATCTAGAATCTATAAGTATAATAAATATGTTTTAACAAGTCGATATATTTGTGTTGTTGATGCATTTTAGGGAACCCGCTGCCTGCGGCTTACCGTTTTCTTATGTAAATTACTGGGATAACGCATACGCTCTTATGAATAAAAAATAAAAAGACAATCAAGTCGCAGTCTCTTCTGATTATTGGTCAATCTGTATGCACACGAACAATAGCTACTGGTTTTTTTTTGTTTAGTGAACAAAAAGAACAGTAGTCGTATAGAAAGTCATGTAGTGATGTTGTTTAAATGTAAATCCCGATGTTGATGATTCTGTCCCACATACATTACTGTCGGCTTCTTTATATAATTTACTCGAAATCACTAAGTAAATATTTGAATTTCCAACTTATTACAAAGGAGTAGCGTTCAGTTTTGAACGACTATATGAAATAGAGCATATAACAGATTTATTAAGGATTCCTGAGAGCGTGTATATGTGAACGTAAATTACAAATCACTATTTAACTAAAATGTAAAAAAACATGCAATCGTTATTAAATATTATATTTGATATATACTAGTCATACTATACCTAATAGTTGCTAACCGAGACTTTGTATCATGAAAATGTTTCAATTTTACGGGAATTTCTGTTTTATCCGAACGAATTCTGGACTATCTATTTTTTATCATAATTTTCTCAACTCAACATCTATAACCTTTATACCGATTTTAAGTTATTTCTGTTAAATTATATCATTACTACTTAGCTTCTATAAGAAACCGTAATGATATGAGGTCTAGGACATATTTTGAAAAATTCTCTATTTCATACAAACACTTCATTTTTTTTATATGTCTATAGGTAGATAAAAAAAAACAAGTACCTACCACCATGAAGAATAAATAACTATTTGAAGGATTTCGTAATAAATAACAGAAAATCAATATTTTTTTTTAAATTTCAGTCGATTATCCACTAAAATTGTATGCTACAAAAATGTAAAAGATCCAATATCTTGAGAAAGATCAATCTTGGAGATTTAGTTTAAAATACTTTTTTGTACAAAATTAATTTTCCCACAAATATCTCACTAACATTTTTCCTGTCGGTTCAGTCATTAGTAGAATAACAATAAAAAAACAAGGGATTTCTAAAAAACATTAATTTAGTGAACTGTACTGCCCCACCGGTATGAGTTACAGCTAAGTCTTTTTTACTACAACGTTAAATCAAAGTAGGCACTATTGTAGAGTGCTCAATCGCGAGTTCGAGAATTTCTAACAAAATTTTGCGCCTGGACCGAAAAAAGACAGTCGTTTAAAAAAGGCACCCTAATATTTATAGACCACAGTGACTACTTAGTGTTAGATGAACCCTTTGTTACTTCACACAATATTTGTTTTTTTTACTTAATATTTGATTGGATGTTACTTTGCACTTCCGACTGGAATTGATTTGTTGCTGCTACATCCCACTGCAATAAAGAATGTTAGATTTTACTTACTCGACGTGTACCTGAAAATTAATAGCAAAAACTAATGAAAATATGTTGCAGATGAAACGGGTAACAGCGACAGATGAGTGCATCATATTTTTTGTTACTTCACAGAGCGATCGCTGCTCGTAACGCAATCACTTGTTCCCAGAGAGAAGTGCAAAGTAATATCCCGCCAAGTACGGAACAAAAACGATATATGTTCATTATGAGAGGTAACAAAGTATCCATCTAATACCGAGTACTCCCTGCAACATGTCAGTTACATACATATTATTTTATATGTATGTATGTCTGTTATACATACATGTATAATCAGCCTCAAAGAAACATATCCAATCAAGTACTTAAGGTGGTTTTATTTACTTTTCACTTATGTTTACCCATATTTTTTAACAATTTATAAGCTAAAACAGATTTCGCATAAAGCAATTATTAGGTAGAGAACCGACCACGCCAATAGGCATTCACAGTTCAGCTTTTTTCGGCAATACTCTATTATCGACAAGCAACCAAAACGCAAAAACAAATGTTAATTATTAATAGTTCTTGATATTAGCCGATCCAAGCAAATAAGAATGAAATAATCTCTTCAACTTTTATAATAGAAGTACACGGGACGTAAACATGTGTAGATTAACAAGAAAATCTTTTTTTTAAATATCAAATAAAAATCCTTTTTGCTCATACATACTAATGATTTGACAATTGTCAATTTACCTTATACCTTACTTAATGAGGCTACGATGCGCAATAAAATGTCGTAAATTCGGTTTAATAGTTTTTACGTGACCAAGTAAACGTAAATAAGGTAAATCAATCGGATTCTTGGATTCGGTGCAACTAGCAAGTTAGTCACTCTGTGCATACCTGAATGCATAATCTGCATGTGTGTTTAAATCGCAACACAATTCTTTCGTGTAAGTAGATTTAACAATAAGATTATCACGTTAGTGAAAGAGATAATATTTAAAACCCCTAAACATCTATATCTTTTTTTATGATAAAATAAATAAGCACGTCGTTTTTTTTTCGAACTGACTACACTGTTAGCCTGGCAAGGCCTTTACAGTTTCACCGGGCTACTAACGTGAGCGCTTAAGGCACTCAGCTGATTTTATTCAGACAACTAGCTCGAGGGTGCACGGCACACCTCGGCTTGGGCTGTTGTCGATACCGCGAATCTAACCTAGCTAAACTATTCTAAGCTATTAATAAATATGTCATTTAATATATATAAGTTCACGAACATTTACATGTACATCGGATGTGTAATCACGTCGTTTTAATTAGTTTACGTATATTCAAAGGCATGTGTTTGTTCTGTTTTATTTCATTATTCAATTAACAATGAGTAACTTCCATAAACAATAATCAATTCAAATTGTACAAATCGAAACGTACATTCATAATGTTTGTTTGATATTTAATTTATAATAAAGCCATTCATGTGGTGACCTAACAATTTCCTTGGACTCATAATTATATCAAGATTTTAATAAAGCATTCAAGTGCGCCAGTATTATAAAGAGTTTAGCAAAGTGTATTATTTTACTTTAGAGTAAAGTTACGGTGTATTCTCATTTTTAATCTAATTCTGCCCGTGCTTTATCAAGAGCCAAAATTAAGATCTTTCCGTATACATCTGTTTCTTAGCATGTATTTTCTAGACAAGAAATCATCTGCGACTTCGTTCGTGTTTATTTCAATATAAAATTTAATAAGTGTAATTACAGTTCACACAGGAATACGAAAAGATGGCGCTGACTGTGTAAACAAAACGTCAGTGTCAAGTGCTAAGAACGATTTATTGAATAGTACAAAACATTATAGAAGTGTATAGTAATCTGTATGGTAGTGAAATAATAGCTTTAAATGTTGTTTCTCTTTTCAGAGCAACACAAGATCGCTTTTATTTTACTGTTTGGAAATAACACGTTTTAAAAGAAAAAAATCATTTAGATCCCTATTAGTGCAAGAATTTTTACAATAAGAAATTCCACAAATTATTGTGATTTCTTATTCTTAATTGTTATAAAGACTAAATTATACAGGTATAAAAATGTAGTGTCATTAACTCACGTTAAATGCCGAAAAAATATCTAAATATGGCGACCGTTAATTCGAACTAATCTATTCAACTCATAATTATTATATTCGTTTATTCCTCGCGGTCGAGTACGTTCTGTTCGCGGCCCGAATCCGTAATGAGGGAGGCTTTCCAAGTATCGGGTTGGCACTTATCGGGCGTGCCATCTGACTATTATATTACCAAAATACCACTTTAAATGCAACTCAATGTAATCCTATAATTAACTTAAATGTACCTTGCAGGCGGATTTCATAAACCGTGAAATACATATGTGGAAAATATATTATTTATATTGCGAAAATCGTATATGTCAAACAACGTTTGAATTACGAGGTTATGATTTATTTAGGCGTAACTCTAAACCCTAACGTATGATTACTGTTAGTATATCAGACTACGTATCATTATAATTACATACAAACATGTTTAACTACACTTGAATAAAACATAATTTCACGATTGCGAACTGTAGTAAACTGTTCCAAACGTTAGGGAAGGTCTGAGAATATTAAATAACTATGTATAGAAGTACATCAGTAGTCGAAACGCGTTCTTCACATTGAAAGTGTTTAAGATGTCCTTGGCAACTAGGAAAACCCAGTCTTTCCTTAGTTCGAATTGATGCTTTGGTTAACTGATAATGCTCAAAGACATGGATGCATTTTCCAACTCACATGTTTTTTTTTTGATATTTTATTGGTTTTAACATTTGACCACACTTTTTTTTTATATCATAGGATACAAACGAACAGGTGGGTCGCCTGATTTTAAGCGATCACTTGCAACACCACCAACACCAGCGGAGTCGGAAGCGCGCTGCCATCCTGTGTTTGGGGGGAGGGGAAGGAAGGGTAGGGGAGGTGGGCCTTCAGCGCTCTCACTGACCGAACGAAACGCAAGCACTGTTACTTCACGTCGGTGTTCTGTGAGAGGGCGGTACTACGCCGGGCGAGCCGACTTACTCATGCTGAAACAAATAATAGAGTCAGCGTGGCTCTACCTGATGATATCTGATGATGTGTTTCTAAGGCTCTTAAACACAGGTGCCAGAGCACACTTATAGCTACTTCGCGACAGATTTTTAACTTGAGGGTGGTAGCTAGATGGACGAGCCTAGAAAAAGCACTTCCACCATGCTACGGCTTCATCACAATAACTCATATTTTGTCGAACCTACGTCGATCGACGTAGTGTATGAACACGCTAACACCGCCTCAAAATGTCAAAGTTTCTGAATTTAATCAAAAGTCTTGAATCTAAGAAAGGACTTATTTTACGATGAATTTGGCGACATTCGCTTAATACTTACATCGATACAACTGACACATGACGTATGTACATAGGCATGACTTATCCGCATATCATACTACACTGTGAGAAATACTTTAAACTATGCAAAAACCCAGTCAGCGAGGAAGGAAAACGCTTGTGTATCAGATAATGTTTTCATGGAACATTTTACGTCACAAACTCAACTATAATGTAAACAATTCTTTTTTTTAGATGTTTATATATTTTTGTATTACGTTTTCACCCATTTAGTAAGGATATACAAAGCCATAATTATAATAAACGGTTACGAAAAATATTGAAACTTTTTTGATCCCACTGTAAACTACCTTTCCATCCAATTTAGAAGGTGGTAGATCCACTAGCTATTACTAGTTTCAGCCGCAAATGGGTCGGGTCGCCCGGGGTAGTACCAACTTCTCACAGAACACCGACGTGAAGTAACAGTGCTTGCATTGTTGCGTTTCGTTCGGTTAGTGAGAGCGCCGGAGGCCCACCTCCTTTCCCCTTTATGTATTTATTAAAATAAAAACAATCCAGAGAACGTTACGGATATTACCTAGTTTTAAAATAATTTCATATATATTTTGTTTTTTTTTTATCGTAGCACAGCAAAGTGTCTACATGATGTTACAACGGTGACCACAGAGAGACACGTCTTCCATTGTTGGTCACCGCTGTCATGCCGACCTGCGTAAATGTCTCTTCACGTTACGCTTGAAGGAGACCATGTTATAGAAAGGAGGGAGCGCACTGGTCGGGAGGTTGTTCCACAATTTCACGGTACGGCAATTGTAAGATGCTGTGAACTATTTAATTCATGCTCAGATAGGTTTTACCGTAAAACGGTGGCTTCGGAGTCCAGAATGGTATTTATGAATGAACACGTTACGTAGGTGGTAATCAATTGTGACTCGGTTATGCTGTGTTTCAATCCGAATCCTACAGCAAGCTTGAACTTTGACTGAAAAAAAACACGTAATGGAATCACAGCATGGTGATAACGTGTTTTCAATATTTTCACTTAACTATAAACTTGCTAATAATAAGCAGCTATAGGAGTGTTCCGGCAGCGGCACTTAAGAGCCAGTCTCGTTTAGGAGTAGCATGTCACCATCTTATGCAATATCATCACTTGTCAGAATAACACGTCGAATAAGATTGTAGCGGTTAAGACATATAAAGTATATATAAAATAATTGACAATACATGCATATGATTATCTTATAAAAGTTTCTATTTACTCATTATTAAAATACCAACGGTATGATAATCCAAAGAGTTGCCGACGTGACGCCTCGCGGTGAGTCCAAACGCAATAATCATTTACATACGTATATCGGACACCCACATCGCAATAATGCCTAGTACCGGATCAAAATGTAATTAAATCGCCAATACACGAACACTATATGAACGGCGTACCAATACCGACAATGGTATAAAGAAAATAGAGACGACACCTAGAGCATATTTATGTATATATTTGCGTAAGATTTTCATTATTTATATACCAAAAATAATTACATCATCGGTGAATTTATTTATCATGACGCCTTAACAGTAGTCGATCAGTCTGTTAATCACGATATTGAAGTATAATGTCGTGGTTGTTGTGAATTCAGTCACGGACGGGGTTAATTAAATTTGAACTTTGTGTAAACGAGTTAGAATTTCAAATGTTATGAACTTTCTTCACATGAAACCTGCAACGTGTATGTGCAGTAGTGCTTGCTTGTCTGCTAATAATTTTGTGAAAATTAGAAGTCCTTTTAATGGTTAATTATGCATTATCTTGGGTTCAAGTGATTGTTTAAGTCGTGGATTGTTGGTTCATTTTTGTACTTCGGAAGTCTAAGAAACATTTTATAGTGTATAAATACTATATCTATCTATACTTCAGTGTGAAATCATAAGAAAGACGCCAATATCCATATTCCATCTTCTATTACAACTTTCTTACAATACTAGCTTGTGCTCGCGGCTTCACCCGCGTTAATGTAGTAAAAGATGTTTGTCCCTCAGACTTTTTCTGCATAAAATATATACTTTGTGTCCTATTATTTGGCCTAAGCCTTCAGTCCATAAGAAACCAAGTACCTAATTATAGTGCTAAATATCAAATCAATATATACAGTTTTTTTTCTCCGATACAATATAGGTATACCACGAATTATCCCCTTAGCGATTCAATATTCAATAAAAAAAGTCTCTACTCCGTAAAAAGAATTGACTGTCCAAATGTATATTTCTACAATAGTTTAGGCTATGCGTTGATGAGTCACCCAACAGGCAAGTCAACAAGTATAGATATAAAAAATTGATGTTCTTATTTTTAAAATCAATCAAATAAAAGTACTGTAAAAGTTGACATGCCTAAGTATTAACTAGAGAAAATTTTTGTCCTATCCAGTTTACTATTAATTCGCTACAAAATGACACTGCATAGAATAAAATTTTATACCGTTCAAAGAACCATAATGGAAATTGCTATCCGGATGACAAATCGCTGAACCCGGAGAATGCAGTAAATAATAAAAAAACGTATGCAAGTCCGCGGGTGTAACTGTTACTCATACAATAATCAAAAATTTTAAAATGCAAAATAAAGTATTCTTACCCTTTCATTAATTTTTTTATGGTATATTTCTTAATTATTTATACATTTTTGTACATGGAGATAGTCGATTAATATCTTGAATTTTCATTTGGCAAACACTGACTAAAGCAAATACACTGATCACTGAACCCTGGATCCGTCACTTACCTATAAGTGTATGTTAATTACCCAATCTAGGCGTCCTTTCTGGTGTTATTGTAGGTCGGTGTTCAAAGCTATGTGGCCCAGCGGTTTTGCCAAAGAAAGCCACGATAAAACTACTAATGAACGGTGTAAGGCTTCCAAGTAACGGTTGGCGATGTGCATAACTGCTGCGCTATGAATTATTGATATGCTACTAACTCAGCTGATAAACATTCGTTTTACATTGTTTATGGCTGTGTAATGGCTGGTTTGTTAATTCCATACTTTAATCTTTAATTCTCCATTTTTTAAAGTGCATCTTCTTATGGGAGGCTTTGCCATTTTCATCAGCAACCTTTTTGTGAGAAGACAAGTGATGGAGGTAAATACTGTATTGAAAATACCGGTGCTCGTCCGATCACCGAAGTTAAGCAACGTCGTGCGCAGTCAGTACTAGGATGGGTGACCGCTTTAGAACATCACGTGACATTTTGTCTTTGTTGTATTTTTTTAATTTTAAATATTTCCCTGTAATACAAAAGTTTCACTTTTATTTTGTGTGTACGACACACTCTGATTTTATTTTCTTTAAGAATTAGATGTTCACATCTACCCTGAATAGAATAAAATATCGTTGAATATTGTAGTCGGTATAAGACTTTTAATCACAGGTTTCGATTCAAAATGATCCTGATATTTAAGTAAAGAAACGCACAGCAGGTAATTTAAAAAGTACTCTGTACACTCACGGGTGAAACAGACAACATAGAATTAATCGTCACGTCCAGTTGCCACTTGTAAAAGTGTTCCAATTTTCAACTGTTCGTTTATGCAGAAGCCGTGAGAATATAGCTTATCTTACTTTATTGATTAAAATACTAAAATCACGAAGTAATAAACTTGAACTTTTTTGTTCATGTTTCTTTTCTGAAAACATGCAATAACAAATACATTCATTGGCTGAAAAATAGTTTGAAATTTTTTGTACGGAAATCTTATTTGTCGTTTTTTATTCTTTAATTCTTTGTTAACCTAGCATATGTTGCTGTATGACGGTTTTTTTAGAACTGACTACGCTATTGACCTAGCAAGGTCTTAACAGCTTCACCGGACTACTAAGGCGAGCGCTTAAGGCGCTCAGCCGATTTTATTTGACAACTAGCTCCAAGAGTGCACGGCACACCTCGGCTTGGGCTGTTGTCTGATACATGCTGTTCGCGACCGCTCTGAGCTAACCTAAGCTAAGCTAACTATTCATACATATATGAGTTGTTGAAACATATATGTGTACCAAGCATACATACCTCAACAACTCTTATATATATTTTGTATCGGATAATTTTCTAAACTATTTCAGTTTGATAAGGAAAAAAAATAAAACTCTTCCACTTTCATGTATAAACGTTTATGCGTGCACGTGTGTGGAGGTGATATGTGTAATGTTGTCGCAGTGATGTAAGATTTGGTGTCACTGTATCATGCGAGCAGCGCACTCAAGGGCTCCACGCCGAGGGAACGAACCTAGGCTTGAGCCGCTGCCGATTATATGACGGTATTTGTATTTCAGAACTAGGTTCTTCTTTTTAATTAGTGTACTAATAACATATTCGACCATAACGCAACTTCAATTGTGAGACTGTGGCCAATTTGCCGCTAGCGAAAATTATCTAAGGCTTATAACTTTTTTGAAACATATATTTGGATAAAATTAGTCTATGAAAAGTTTAATTAACATTTAGTTTTAAAATCGTATCTTAACTTTAATCATAACTTAACCTCTTCTAAAATATATTAAACTTTTAGATAAATCGGTTTAGTGCTTAGTCAATGCTAATATAATAATTTATTTTAATTTTTTTACGTCAACCAAAAACAAACAAGATTAGAGATCTAATAATTTCAGGATTCTTGTATTTTGTATGTACTTACTCTAAGTATCTATTATATATCTTTCTGGGGCCGATTTCCTATATGTATAGTCCTAGGGCCTTTGCTAGAAATATATCTAAGTAAGATTTAGTAAGTTAACATATTTTCAACATTGTGTAAAAATATAAACAAATTTTCCAGTTTCATTACATAATATAAAACAAAGTCCCCTACCGCGTCTGTCTATCTGTCTGTTCGCGATAAACTCAAAAACTACTGAACGGATTTTCAAGCGGTTTTCACCATTGGATACAGTGATTTATAAGGAACGTTTTGGTATATAATTTGTCAAGGATTTATTTATAATCAGCGCGGGACAACGTCTGCCGGGCCCGCTAGTAGTAGTATAATAATACAGTACAACTCGAGTTATTTACAAAAGTGGAAGCTCTTGAGAATAAAATAAAATATGTCAAGAATTTAAAACTTAGAGAAACTACATTTCTCAAACGAAAATAGAAACGTTCAGTCTTCACGTGCTTTAGACTCAGTAAGATCGAAATTCTCTTAGGCAATAGTGTTAGATTCTTAGGCAATAGTGTTAGATTCTTAGACAATAGTGTTAGATTCTACAATCAATTCCCAAAGTATATCAGCGATTTACCGAACAATAAGTTCAAGCCAAGCACAAACTAATTTTACTGCCAAAAGAGAGATATATTATAAAGTGGATCTCTAACTATAATAATAAAAGGCTGAATGATTTCAATTTTATAAAAATACAAGAAAAGATAAACCCGATAGTGCTTCTTGCCGGTGATACTCAGTTAACCTTAAAAAGTATATACTTAGAACATAAATGGAATATATCATTTTTAATTTTAAACGTTCTATTGATGTTAAATTCTTTTCAGTAATGAAGTCCTATATTTAATTATTATTTGTTAAATAGACTTGTCAGTTAATCTATGTATATTAATAAGCTGATTATCTGATTTCACTTTAATACTATTTTCTCTTCTGTTTTTCAACCAATTATCGTTACATTTTTTAAATTTAAAAGCTTTTGCCTAGCTTTAGTATTATCAATATATTTTTCTTCCATAACATCAACGAGTCAAATTTACAATATTTGTACAATTCAATTTAGAAAAAAAAAGTGTGTGTGTACTTATGTACACGCATTAGAAGTTATACTTCTTTGGCGTAACAAACAAAATATCTTTTCAAAAATTTTATCTTTCGCCTTATTCTACGTTTGTAGAAAAAACGACACTAACAATAGATAAAAGGTATTTAATACATTGAATTTTTTAATACAAAGAAATACAAACACCAAATACAAATAAACTAAATGTTGACTATAGCTAACTTCAGGGTGTCGGTTTTTCGTGACGGTGTGGGCGCGCATAGTAATAACTTCAGGGTGTCGGCTTTTCGTGACGGTGTGCGCGCGTATCGTAAAAATTTACTCCCATCATTTTTTCCTAACGCGCCAAAAGAAGTATAACTTCAAAAAAACCAATACAAATAATAATAGCTATATACTCATTCACTCCTGAAGAACAAAACGTGTACCTCTTTTATAGTTGAATTCGACCACTAGTATGACTAAATCTTTATTTTAACTATTTCAATTTGTAACTCATAAATATTTTAATACATCACCGTTTAATCTTAACTATTGAACAAACTTGAGGAAAACAATTTTATTTTTATGTTTATTAAAGGCTCTGTTTTGCTGCGTTTATTATACTTTATTTTAAATTAAGCAACAGTTTCTCGGAAAACGGAAAATCTCGTAATAACATTGATGAGTTGTCTAGGTTTTTATGGTTCACAATAATTGTGTAATTGTACGTATGATATTAATAAAAAGAATCATAAAGACAACGACTTTATAACAATGAGTGTACACATGAACTAGAATCATGTCAGCGATTAGACAAAAGCTTTTGACGGCGCAACACTCGTTTTGGAGACAATCATTATGAGAAAATCTTAAAAATGACTAAAAACACAGTAATAAAGACATTCATAGATGTATCCTGTGTACTTACGGACGACACTCACGTTTGCGATGAGTATCTAACACGGAATAAAAGTACCGCTCTATTATATTGTGCCGCGGGAGAACTCGATTGTTATAACTAGCAAAATTTGAGAAAACCTGTACAAACTGCGACTAGGGTGATTTTTTTTTGTAATCTCTGTAATATAATGATATATAAAAGCTTGGAACTTGCTTTTAAATAAGTTTAAATATGGAATCAACGTACACATGGGTCGTCATGAATTTGTAAAAAAAATTCATTATTTGCCTATTTAATAATATTTTTGACTATAGCGCATGTTATTGTTAATGTGTAACTGTTTGATATATTATTTTATCGAAAAATTATCCGACACAAAATACATATAATAGTTATCGACGTATGTATGCTTGGTACACATATATGTTTCAATAACTCATATAAGTATGAATATGTAACTTAGCTTAGGTTAGCTCAGATAGGTCGCGAATTGCATGTATCAGGCAACAGCCCAAGCCGAGGTATGCCTAATTGCCTAATTGCCCAAATAAAATCGGCTGAGTGCCTTAAGCGCTCGCCTTAGTAGTCCGGTGAAGCTATTAAGATCATGCTAGGTCAATAGCGTAGACAGTTCGAATAAAAAAAACGATATTATAAACTTTTGAGTTTTTGGAGTTTTTAGCGGAATCTTAGATTGTCTTGTTTTGCTATTTATTTCTTACTGGCTTTTGTCTGCAGCTTCGCTCACGCTAATGTAGATTTGATCTATGTCTCGGGAAGAGTACGTTTTTTTAAAGGAACCCTATATCCTACCCAACTGATAGCTGGTGGTAGTAGGATGTGATTGGTGGTAACTACCCAGTTATTATTATTTTTTTTTTATATCATAGGAGGCAAATGATCAGGTGGTCACCTGATGTTAAGTGATCATCACTGTCCATAGACACTTGCAACACCAGAAGAGTCGCAAGTGCGTTGCCAGCCTGTGTTTGGGAGGAGGGGGGAGGGTGGAGAGGGAGAGGGGACGGGGAAGGGGAAGGGAAGTGGGCCTCCGGCACTCTCACTAACCGAACGAAACGCAACAATGCAAGCACTGTTACTTCACGTCGGTTTTCTGTGCGAGGGTGGTACTACCCCGAGTGAGCTGACCCATTCATGCTAAAACCAGTAATACCTTAAGCGTGGCTCTAAAAATTTAGAATGCAAAAAAGCTCTACCCACAGCTATGTTTCGATTTCAACACAATGCTTATCTTCACCGAAAGGATCGGATCATTCACAAGCAATCGAACATACGTCATTTGACGCGGTGTCCGAACACGCTAACGGAGACATCATGACTTCAAACTCGCTAAAATCGAATGCAGTCAGCTCGCTAAACGTGTATCTGCAGAATGTAGAAAGACATAACATCAACATAAAAGAAACAGGCACGAATAAAAATCATTAATATTTCACAACAATAAGTAAAGCAAACGATTAAGATAGGCATAATAGAGCTATGGAATTAGAGTGAGATAAAACATTTATAACCGTTAGTAGCTATGAAGTTTTTGCTAGAACGTCGTTCGGTGCTGCTTTATAACCCGTATATAGGCAGTAAATTGTTACGTCGTGCATATTTGGCACTGGGTCCATCTTTAAGTATACCGCTAAGCATAAGTATTAGTGCCCGAATGTACTCATGAGTTGAATTGTAAATCATATAGTGGTTTACTTTTCGTACTGTGCTATATTTATATATGTCTTTTCTTGAATTATGGACTATAAAATGAAGCTGGAGTGTGACTTATTTATTTAATTAAATCGTTACATGCAATTACATGCTCCTATTGTTCATTATTTATCAGGAACGCGAACGTGTTCAGAATTTAATCTTATTATAGATGCACTTTCGAGAAGGTTGACAGGATATGTTGACTTTCAATAAATAAATAATATTGTTTGTAGTAATACTACACAAAGATTGTATTGGTTGAATGTTGAAGGTAATGTTTGGAACAACTAAAAATTATTTTTATTATACTGACTACACTGCTAGATTGGCAAGGCCTTTACAGTTTCATCGGACTACTAACTAAAAATTCAATTAATGTTAGAAAGGTATATTCTGTGTGGGTGACATCATGTTTTTTTAATGTAGTAAATAACATGTGCAAAGTCGCGGGTGATTCGTGTTTTGTATATAAAATTAAATGGATACTATTTTTCTTTTATTTGTTAAAATAACCTTATTTGAATTTATTAAAGATTTGAAGTAATGGTACTGGTAACATACGCTTGACGTGTACGTACGCTATGACGTTATAATAAGGGATTGAGGTAAGTTATTAACCTTCGGAGTATTATAAAATGTCTTGGTAGCAGAATGAGTCAGCATATTAAAAAAAAACAATAGCCCTAGTTCGTGCATTTCTCATAAAATAAGTATGTGCTACACAAGATCAGTTGCAACTGAAATTGAATTTAATGTTATCCTTATTCTTCGTAAAGCGCTTTTTTCCTTCCTTATTGATTAGAGAATTATAGTTAATATTTTATATATTATCTAGGATTTTGATTAGTAATTGATTATATATCTCTGTACCATTTTAATTGTGCAAATAAATATGGACTATTGTTAACTAAAGATGATTTTGTCTCATGATTATGATGTAGGGGTTAATCTCAGGAACTACTAGTCCGATTTCAATTCTTTCGGCGTTATATAGCTCGTTTATCGAGGAAGGTTATATGCTATATATCATCACGTTGATACTAATAGGAGCGGAACACCAATGATGAATGTTTCAAAATCGGGGTGTTTCTCCTCTTGAGACCTTCCGCTGCATGTTAGCGTTAGCCCAAAGTGACTATTCCACGCGGACGAAGTCGCGGGCAGAGGCTAGTTGAGTATATTTTAGGTAACACATTGATCAGTTATAGAAGGACAATGTCCCAGCTGCTTCTAAATCATGATCAGTAATCTCGATCGTTATTGTGTTTTGCCAGGAGCTAACACATTCAGCATGCGTTCCGCATTGCGTGTAGGACGTTCGCGCGATTGAACGAATCCACCATTGGCATTCCACGTATACCACCACATAATTATAAAATATACTACGTCCCGCACGCCACCGCTGACAGATGGCACTCAGCGAATATTTTGTGCAAGGAAATTTATATGACACCTGAAGCATTGTTATTTTTTACGAAATTTTAAGGTCTTTTTTATAAGTAATTATGGATTCTAAACGCGATCCGCATTTTATGTTTGCAATGTCACGCATTTTACTCGGAATGAGATTTTTTGAGAATTAGTCATTGTTCGGTATAAAGATCATTATCTGTTAAATTTGTTTAGCATTAAAAGGATAAACATTCTTTGCTGAAATGTGTTTGAATTTGTGATTCGATAGGAATTTACTTGTATATATTACGCATTAAATATTAAGTGTACATAAACAAATCTCTTTCTGAAGCTAATCATTTTATTTACAGTGTATATTCTATATGACAACACTCGATTTAACGACAAACTCGTTAAAACGTCGAAATTACTCGACTTTGGTTGGTTTACCGTATTTTCTATACAAAATTACACTCCATATAGCATCATACTCACTCTAAATAACGGCATCGATACGGAATGATTAAGCACTAAGCAGTACAATACGTGGTAGAGCCACGCTGAAGCTATTACTCGTTTCAGCATGAATGGGTCGGCTCGGCCGGGGTAGTAGTACTACTCTCTCACAGAAACACCAACGTGAAGCAACAGTGCTTGCATTGTTGCGTTTCTTACGATCAGTGGAGGCGCCGGAGGTCTACATCTCTTCCTCTCCCCCTCTTCTTCCCCCCTTCCTCGAAACACAGGCTGGCAACGCACTTGCGACTCCCCTAGTGTCGCTAGTGTCTATGGACGGTGGAGATCACTTAACATCAGGTGACAAACTATCCGTTTGCCTGCTATGATATTAAAAAAAAAGAAGAAAAAAAAAGGAATTTTCTAAATTGCCAAAATTAGTAAGAATTGGAGCTGTGTAACGTACACATTTTACGTACTTATGTTTGTTGCTTTATTATCTGGCACGTATTTACCTCAAGTTCTAAGTAATTTTTTTTTGCTTGTTCATGTGAGTTCACGAGTTCAATAAGTGATGAATTAGAAGAACAACCGCAGTTTGAAAGTGAAGATGGCCTTCCATTAACTGCGTGGGTTAAACAGTATGACAAGCCAAAAAAAATCACTGACAATCTATAAACCCACATAAAAGTTGACGATATCCTGATTACCACTTACTGATCAAGAAATTTTGGATTCAGTGAGAAAAGAAGATGAAATATGCGGTCCTGAACCTCAAGCATCAAACAAGCACTTAATACAGCAAAATTATTAAAGAAATACTTTTATATAATCAAGTTGATCCCCCAGTATCCCAAGATATGAGTAAAATACGTTAACAAACAATTAAACTACTGGAGCAGCAAAAAACGCAAAACGAAGATAACAGACTATACGCAATAAGCGTTGTTTTTTATTATTTGCACTATATTAGTAAATAAATATTAGAATATCAAAATAATATCAATTTTATTTTCACTCCAGTTAACGACAACTCTAAAAAAAATACTGAGTAAGTGCTGAGACTATTTGGAAATATAATGTTTTTTATTTGAGATATAAAAATATACATAAACAATTATTGGTCGGAAAATTTACAAAAAAAAATTTAGATCTCACGGTCATCTATAGGGTCCGCCATCTGTAAGAACGAGCGAAGTGACTAGATGCGTATAAATTTAATTTCAATGAATTAAAACATACACATGCAGAATTTATATATAAAGACAAACAAGTAAGAACAGATTTATCAACATTTATACAAATGTATATAACAACAAAGAAATTACTAAGTAAAATTAACTTGCGCGTACCTAATAGAAACTTTAACGTACTCTATAATCCGATTGTTAATTTTGTATTATGTTAATTATGTAAAATTAGTACACTGCATGTTATGATACCATTAGGAAAGACTGTCACGTTGGTTTACAAGTTGAATCATTTTGTTTAAAAGTCATGTCGGGTATGGGTTTTTCCCAGTAACTTGCAAATATATTACTAGGTACATATTATCAACAATTAAAATCTTAACGAAATGTAAATGGTACAGTCATTTAGGTTACTCAAGATCCTGAACACTATACAGCTAAAATTAGTAGCAAAAGTTTGGGTGGCTATTAGCAGTCAATTCCCAGTAATGGTAGGAAAAAAGCAGTTCCTTTAAGAATTAATCACGTGAAACCTACTGATCGTATCGGCATAGGTATATGACCATTCGATGCGGAATTTGGAATGGCCTTTCGCCATCCTTCTAATGTCCAGCGATACAAGCAAGAATCAGCTAGTAATTTATTATATAATCGTCATTAAATATTATATCGACACCTAAACCCTTATGTAAATTTTTTTTTTTTTATTTAAAATATAATCGAAACAAAATTGGGAACAATAAAATTGTACACAGGAAAAGATGTTACTATCTCGATTCTTGCGTTGTCATTTCCAGATGAGAATCGAAATAGCATTTTGTTCATGTTCAAGTTAAACGATGTAAATGGAAATACTTTATTTATAAGTATTCCATACTATCTTGGCATCACACCAATATAGCTTTCTACGGAAAGGAAATTCAACGCTTTAGTGAGCCAAGCAATCTACTTATTTTTAACATATTATATATAAACTATTTAATTTAAATTACAATTATTTAAGTTACTGTATTAACTTTTATTCACTTGTTTTGAAGTAGCGAACAAGCTTGCACTCCACCTGAGACTATGTAGTTACTGCAGTCTATGACTATGTGTAACCGACGCCAGAATAACGGCAATCCTGCGGCCAGTCATAATGGGATGTTTCTCCTGAGGTATGAATTGAAACACCTCCATTCAATATCACCAACCCTTCGAATTGGAAACCAGTACAAGCACTTACTCTACTACTCTTAAAGAACATTGTATTTAATAAATGAAAAACTATATTATTTTAAAACAGACTAAAAACTTGTAGACTAGGGAGTTCAAGAATAATCATATCAGAACCAGTCTCCTTCTAAGCTTAGAAGGTTATTAGGCAACACCGTCACTTAATATAAGGTATATTTGTATCACAATATATACTTCTAAAGTAAAAAGATACGAGATTCCTTAAATGTTAATCAATGATTTAATTTGTTTCTCAAAATTCTATTAATATCACTAAAACATTTAAAAGATGTTTACGAATGAAGAAAGACGTTCACATAACGGATTAACTATTACAAACTTGTTCGAAATACCCACGTGTATTACGTGTCAGTGATAACCTAGTTGATACATGAATTATGCATCTGATTAATACCGATTCTCCCACAGCAAGGGCTAACACAACATTTTGCATCCGATATGCACAGTTACGCACACAATCAAAACCATTTCGCGCATCCGGCTCGGTGTTTCAGCATTCAACACGCAAACGCCATCTGTGACAAGAAAGCGCATAACCTCATTAGAAACCTAACACAAATTGAACGGACAGTTTATCTAATAATTTTATTATACATATTCAAAAGGGCTTCGTCGGTAATGGCTGAAATGACCCGCATTCGGCTTTTAATAGTCCAATTAACATTTGGAGTCACGTTTTTGAAAAGACAATGGCCATCTTCGTGGGGGCAGCGTTGACGGGCGCATTGGCAGAGGCGAGCTTTCCATATTAATGTATGTTTGTTAGCGGTAAAACACGTACTGGTGACGTAAACCTCAAAGCATGTGCAAGCTAGTTCATACTTTCGGCTTAAGGTAACGTTCAACGAATGTATAAAGATTAGTATCCGTGCATTAGAAATTGCATTCTCGGATTTCAGCCTTGATGGAATTTGCATTCTGTAACTGTACTTTGTTTTAAACCTTAGTCAAAGTTATTTTCATTGTAAAAATATTTTGTTTAAATGCTTCTATCAGTTTTATAACCGAGATGTCAGGAATTTATAAAAGTTACAAATAAATCATGCATGTTATTTATTTATCTTATAACTACAGCTAACTTTATAAGAATTGGTATAAAATTAATGTGTATATTAAAATCATTCTATTTTCTTCATTGTATATATAAATAGAGCAACGTCTTCATCTCTTTTGAAATCTAATGAAATACCAACTTATTAAATGTTTAGCACAAATTCGATTAAACACTATAATACTTTGTCTGTGACCCTATGGTAATGATTAATTATTTATAATTCTCAGGTACTTAGTTGAATACTTTCCTATAAACAACGGTCCTGATATTCGAAGAACAATACAATTTAGAACTACTAATGAGTCAACAGGCACAGGTGACGCAAGGTTGTCTAGCACTGACAATGTATAAGAAGTCAGAAACAGACTGCTTAGACATTAACCACATTCTTAAGGTAATAATAATTTTAATTAAGACTAACTTCATTCTCTAGATTATTACCATAAATTGGTTTTCACTTGCTTACAATTTATATTGGATATAAATATTCCTTTGTTTTTGCCCAAATGCTGTATTTTTCAAAGGTTAAAAGAAAATTACCTGATAACCACGGATTAAATTAGCTTCTAATTTATATCATCGACATCTAGTATACAATAAATTTTGTATGTTCATTCTAACATTTCAATTTGAAACTGATTATTTTCTATGTCGAAAGTCAATTTTTCTGGTGCATTTATCAATGTTGTTGTTTTGGAGTTAGCAGTACAGTGCGACTGGCTCTCGTCTATAACTATAAAAATATAAATAAGAATAACCGATATCATTGGCTCGAATTTAAATATGACGCTAGTGAAGCAATAGATTTTGTAATACTTGAACATTATAATCTTAGTTTATAAAATGTTTATCGTCGTGATATCGGCCTAATTTTCACCGTGTAGGCGACAGCGCGACTTTGTACAGAATAATATATGCCGGATTAAGCATCGAAAGATTCGATCATTGTTGTAATTCATCTTGATTTATTAGCGCGTGTGCTGCACGCGATCTATCGTAAATAAGCGAGTTAACTAGTCAAACAAATACTATAGGGTGTGTTTCGACATTTGGTTACCTGTTACGTAAAAGTACTCTTTTTTATATTATAGGGGGCAAATGAACAGGTGGGTCATCTGATGGTAAGTGATTACTGACATTCATAGATACTAGCAACACCAGGGGAGTCGCAAGTGCGTTGCCGGCCTTTAAAGAAGAAGATTAAACGTTTTTAATGAAACTAGATCTAGCACTAGAAAATGGTAAAATTTAATGCATAAATTGGGTACAACGTAATTGTATTTGGCTATATTCATCGTTTATGTTTTGTGATTAATATACTTTAATACATAATAGACCCTATGTTGAGCATACATTGGGATATTTATTTTCTTAAATGTCAATATATTATGGAAATTAGATGTAAGCACTAACTAACAATTCCATCGCATTTTATCGGTCAGAATTATTCGATTCTCGTGATCAGTGTAAGTTGAGTGTTATCTGTAATGTACTTTACCACTTTTACAGATAGACAAGTTTTGGAAAATTTTAATGTTTTTTTTTAAACCAAGTGTGGTACTAAAATGCTCCGGAAACAAGAAATTAATGAACGATGTTTCTATTATGATTTCCAATTTGGTGGGCCTAGTTCAACAGCTTTAGTACAATTTGCTGTTCTTTTTGCGATCTGTTTATCTGCTGCTGGTCTGACGTGCGTTTATAGCTTATCCGGACTACTAAGGCGAATACTTAAAGGCAGCTAGCACAAAGGCTGAAAGGGGTATCTTCGGTTGGGGCTGTTGTCATGAATTGCTAAACTAATTCTACAAGTATGCGTTTATGAGGCACTCGTGCTTGTAACATATAATCGTTTTTTCCTTAAATCATGTTTACACGATTTTGTATGTTCACTTATGGTTTTTTCAAAATCACACGAATTTTCTATGTACTTTTTGTAACTGTAATTTTCTATTAAAATTTAAAAAAAACTTTATGACCAGAATTAAGAATCAATACATATTAATGTTTATAAACGGAAATGATACAACTGTTTTTTTTTTTGGAACTGACTACGTTATTGGCCTGCCGGGCCTTCACAGCTTCATAGGACTACGACCGAAATGGACGCAACTGTTAAAACTTTAAAATTTATGAAACAAATCACTTTAATCGTCAGTGAAAGTTCTGAAAAATTAAGTGTGTTTAAGATTACCTTTCAAATATATGTATGTAACATGCTGTTAATATGGTAAAATTAATACACAGAAATTAGCTACTGTTTTTTAAATATCAACAGAAAAAGGAATATTTTTAAAATTATTTAAAGCCAAGTTGTAATATAGTACATCGAAGATCACTACTTATCTTCAAAGCAAGCAAGTATATGCTTGTAAAACAGCAAATATAATTATATGTATGATTAGTTCAACGAACCTCAATAGAGTCTTTCCGTTCACGTCCTTACTCCTAATTAAGTGGCATGTTAACAATAAAAACGTTATTTTAGTGTTCAACAATTACCAGGTAGATCGTTTTATCCTTTTTAACGCGATGTTCAGCATCAGAATCGTATTTTTATTACAATAAATGCTTTTTATTGGCAACAAAACATCAACCGAGCGGATAGGTACATGGCACTACGCATACTGAATAGATTTTTAATTGTTCTGTCCCAGTGTTGCTCGGAATAATGAACGGACATTGTTATTCTTAGAAATGACGGCATTAAAATGTGCCACTTTGACAATTTTCACTGCAATGTCTTTGTTTGTAAAGAAACCATAAAAAATTAAGTTACAATCGGGAGGTAGGTAATTTATAAGCATTCGTTCTATTTTCAATGGTAACTTGACTAACTTCCAAGTTCTGTCATCTCCTTTTACATTTTAATGCCAGGCTTTTGCTTGTGAATTTTATATTACCTTTTTAGTATTTTACAATCTTGTAGATAACTTTCAATCATCTTAGTTCTAAGTGCCTGTTTATAATACTTAGAAAATATACTTAATGACCACTAAATTAAAAGCAAGTTTATTGTCTACTAAACTTCTCTTCTTCTTTTTCTTTTTTTAGCTCCGCAGAAGCACTTGCCAGTGTCAATGTGTTATTTCAATAGAGATTACAACATATTTTACACAATAAGTGTCATATGAATAATTTCAGTGTTTCAATGTTCCAACAAGATGGTGGCTCTCTTGTTAGAACTTTCCAGGGAGTTTTTGTGGCATTTCAGAATTCATGGTCCGTGGTTTTATTTTCCATTCACTTCACTTATGTACAATAACCGAACTGTATTACGTAAAACACCACCAATTTTTACCAAATATAGAGTCAAATAATACAAGATTTTGAATAAAATATAAAATCCACTACATGACAGACCAAAATCCCGACAAAAAGTCTACTAAACTTTTCTAAAACAATATTTATTTTGAATTTATTTTTACATAATTTCAAATTGTCACAAACGTAACATAAATTCACTATGACGATTCTTAAAAAACACTGTTTCTGTATTCCCAGTACGAGTCTTAATAAACGAATAGGGAGTATTCAATAAACGAATAGGATCATCATATTTAATCGAAGAATCATATTTAATCTATATTCTGCCAATCGACTCTGAAGGGATTCGTAGATATATTTTTTAAATATCATCAAATACCAAATTGCCAGTACTTTGGATTAAGTTTAGGTCCCACTAAGTTACTAATGCCTTGTCTACTAAATTATTATACCTAGTCGTTATTTGCATACCTTTTATTTTAATTATAGCGTCAAGAAATTAATTACGGTTTCGTAAATTGTCTTGAACTGTAACAAGAGCCTTGACGTTTTTTAACTCATAAAATAGAGCTTGGGTCATTACTTCTTGGATTTCGCCTTCGTCCTGACTTATAGTGCTTGTATCTCACGGCATTTAATTGATTCGAATCTCATGTCGTTATTATTTAATTTAAATTACGATCGAATATATATGTTCAACGTAGATGGCGTGATTGCTGCAAGTAACTGATTCAAAATATAAACAAACGCAGCGATAGGTATAAAACTGAACGACGTTATGTTGTGGATTAAAGAGACTCTACCGAGAATAAGGTTGCTGTTCGACATTTCTCGTTTCCTTTAATTTATTTTCCTCAGGGAGGTGTCTAATGACCTGCTGCGTGTGGCCCGACATTTTTATCGGCCAGTGAGAGGTGGTTTGACAATATTTTTCGAATATTAATGTTGATATTGTGTGAGTCTATAACCAGTACTTGTAAATTATTCCAAATATAACGATAAGCTTACAACACCAATTTTAAAATAATAAGATATTTAGATGGTGTAATATTTTCCGCATTCAGTAAGTCTATTTATGGTCATGTATTTAATTTTGTTTTTAAATTATAATAAACAATATATTAACTAGGAATAGCAACAATATCCTTCTGCTCTGTTTTAATCAAATTAGACCTACTTGTTTATCGGGACACGTTTTAGAGAAAGTAAACTCAAAATACAGGCCACGTTTAACTTCTAATGTTACTGATAAATGTAACGACATATTAATTATATTCCAAATTTCTAACAATATTCTTAATCTATTTTCTAATCTGTGTTTATATGTGCTATTAAGTGCACTTAACATTCCAAATTATTTATTTAAAATATTATTTAACTAACTCCCTAAAAATCTATTAAGGAGTTAATTCTAGGAAAAAAGTCTAGAAGCATACCATTTTGGAGGCGCTAAAAGCCATACGTTCGGAGTAAGGCCGATAAAAAAAAAACTGGCATGTCCCATCGCGAGGTGTAAAATAAACAGTCCGTTCCGCCATTAAGACCCGGTCCTTCGCTTGTATTAATTTGTATTTAAGTATATTGAACAAGATAAAGTAAATAAATGGGTGCAACAGTGCTGGGTCGTGGTGGTTTAATGTGTCAGTACTAAACTTGATCCTTTTGGTTTTTGGCAATATAGTTGGATTATATTTCCCTTCAATATAATTCCATTTGTTATATGTGCTTTTAAGGTTGTAAAAGATCACTTAACACCAGGTGAAATCCATGAATCTATTAACTGCTTCCTTCTCTGAAAATATGTAATTACTAAGCGTAAACTACGTAATGAATTGTTTAAAAAAATGGGTATGATTCAATAATTAATTGCTTATTAATAGTTTTTAAGGCGTTAACAGTTTTCGTTCGCGTTTTTGACTGGATAAATAAATCTCTTCAAAGTATTCTTAATACATGTTAATCAAAATCGAAAACACTTTTTCACCTTAAGTCTCCAGACGGAACATACGGACATCAAAACAGCACCACCCTTTCAAAAATAATTTCAGTTATCGAGAAGAATCCGTAAGATAATCAATTATACTATTGGTTTTTATTTATTATTATACATTGTACAGTCGTTTATTGTTATTCTTAGTGGATGTACATAGTGGTAGTCTGGTACTCCAGACATTAATATCATTAATGTAATGATTCATCCTATAATAACATTTTGAAGGTAAAACCTGTTCGTCATGCTGTTTTTTATCTTCCCTGTCTTCTTTTTGAACTTATCAAACTTATAAAACAAAGGATGGCTATAATTATACCGATCGTCTACTAAATCTGGCTTATTGATGTTTTTGCTAACATATATTTAAATATCCAGGACATATTAGTAGGACAGAGTTAAGATATTTAATACCTGAAACCTGTACTTTAGTGTTAGGTAAAATTAAAATAATATTTATTTGAATAAAAAATGGATAGTAATAATAAAAAAAAAAAAAAAAAAAAAAAGAAAAAAAAGGAAAAAAAAATAAAAAAAAAAAAAAAAAAAAAAAAAAAAAAAAAAAAAAAAAAAAAAAAAAAAAAATAAAAAAAAAAAAAAAAAAAAAAAAAATAAAAAAAAAATAATTAAAATAAAAAAATGAAAATAAAAAATAATAAAAAAATGCATATAATAAATAATAAAAAATAAAGAAAAAAAAAAAATAAATAAAAAGAAAAAAATTAAAAGAAAAAAAGATAAAAAAAAAAAAAAAAAATAAAAAAAAAAAAAAAAAAAAAAAAAAAAAAAAAAAAGAAAAAGAAGGGGAAGAAGTAAGAATAGTAGGTAAAATGGGAAAAAAAGAAAAAAGAAGAAGAAAAAAAAAAAAAAAAAAAAAGGAAAAAGGAAAAAAAAAGGACACAAAAAACGGGGGAGAAAAAAAAAAAGAAAGCAAAAAAAGAAAAAAAAAAAAAAAAAAAAAAGACCAAAAAAAACAAAAAGAAAAAGAAAAAAAAAAAAAAAAAAAAAAAAAAAAAAGAAAAAAAAAAAAAAAAAAAAAAAAAAAAAAAAAAAACAAAAAAAAAAGAAAAAAAAAAAAAAAAAAAAAAAAAAAAAAAAAAAAAAAAAAAAAAAAAAAAAAAAAAAAAAAAAAAAAAAAAAAAAAAAAAAAAAAAAAAAAAAAAAAAAAAAAAAAAAAAAAAAAAAAAAAAAAAAAAAAAGAAAAAAAAATAACTGCATACACCTCAACTGATTTATTTTAATCTTAGATTCACAAACCTGAACCCAACTACTTCAAGACTCAACAACATTTAGAAAACTAATTTTATCAAATATCGAAACAACACACGTACTGATAAAACTCTAGTTGAGATTCATCTTCTACAATGCAATGTAACTATTATCTAGGTTTATGTTTTAGGAAAAAATCTTATCACCTTTGTTTAGCAAACATTTTTTATACAATAAAATAAATGTAACAACATATAAGTGACAGTTTCGTTTACCCATATTTTTTTCGTATCAGGTTGATAATTACGAATAGAAATGTCATATAGCCGTAGCTCAGTTATAACGTACTGGACATTATATGGTCCGCCGGAGCCGACGGTTCGAATCCCGGCGATCTTTTTTTTTTTGTTATTTTTTTTAAAGTAGCTTAGAGAAATATAGCTTATCTTTTTAGCTAATCTGTCTGCTTATATATAGCACAATGAAAATTTACCAAAATCCGTCAAAAATTTCATTAACTACAAATTTTTGACTTTCGTCCGTTATCCTGGAGAATCCCTTGCGTTTTATGAGATTAAAAGTATTCTAGATGTAACCTTGTAATATTAGTTATCACTGTGCCAAATTTCGTCAAAATTGGTTCAGTACTTTCAGAGTGGTACGTGTTCAAAGGGACAGACAAACAGGCAGATCCTGGAGAATCCCTTGCGTTTTATGAGATAAAAAGTATCCTAGATGTAATCTCGTAATATTAGTTATCACTGTGCCAAGTTTCGTCAAAATCGGTTCAGTACTTTCAGAGTGATGGGTGTTCGCAGGGACAGACAGACAGACAGACAGACAGACAGACAGACAGACAGACAAAAAATAAAAAAAAATTTTTTTTTGTTTATATATAGAAAAAAAAGTCCCCCCAGAGAAAAATTTTCAAAAAATATTTAATGTACAGATTTGACCTTGCTACAGTTTTATTATAGTATAGATAAGAACAAAATGCAAACAAAAAGGAACATATCACAATGCGCTAATAAATATTTTCCGTTCATTTCGAATTAAATCAATATACTCTTTAAATATATCCGTATTGTTTTTCTATCCTAAATTTTCTTTTATATAATAACTAGCGGGCCCGGCAGACGTTGTCCCGCCCTGATTATGAAAAAATCCTTGACAAACTATATACTAAAACGTTCCTCATCAATCGCTCTATCCACCGGTGAAAACCGCATGAAAATCCGTTCGGTAGTTTTTGAGTTTATCGGGAACAGACAGACAGACAGACGCGGTTTGTGACTTGTGACTTTGTGACTTTGTTTTATACTATGTAATGATTCGCCTTTTATGTGATGTCACCAGTCATATGATGGTAGTTGATAAGGGTTTTTCTAATGCCCACATGGCTAGCTACCACCCTCAACTTGAAAATCTGGTGCCAAGCACTTGTATTCCAGCAACTCCACTCGAGAGTCAGTTCATCTCTAGGCAGTAGACCTTTTTAGACCACAGGCTTTTGCTTATTTAATTTTTTTTTTATTTGTTGGAAGTTTTGTTCAATGCTATTATGGCCTTAAATTTGTAACAAAAACGTATATATTTATTGTGTTCATAATTTGGTTTTTTCTGTATTATTTTCACTTACTTAAGATTTTTCTTTTTATTTTATAAATATTCACTGACTGGACATCCGTGTATCGATTCCTTCCTCCATAGAGGACTCCATTGCAAATCAACGACGCAGTATTGCCTTGTGCTTACTGCAGTATGTTGCTGAACGGGGTTGTCTGTTGCTGGACATTTCTCATTCCTCTATATTTTAGTAATTTAATTTTACATAACACATGTTTCTAACACTCAAAACTATTTCTTTCTTTCATATGATCACTTAGGTGATGAAATAAGGTGAAATGGTAATCATATACACGAGAGCAAAAAAGTGTTTTTTTATTGTTGTAAAGTATGTGTTTGACCATAATCTCAATTGATGTGAATCGGCTGAGTGCCTTAAGCGCTCGCCTTAGGAGGCCGGTGAAGCTGTTAAGACCTTGCTAGGTCAATAGCGTAATCAGTTCGAGAAAAAAAAACTCAATTGATGTTAAATGACATGAAACTGGCTCTCAAGTGTAGCTGCCGGAACATACCAATAGGTGCTTGGCGATAGATTTTCAGCTTTAGAGTTGTAGATTTAGAAACAGCCCCACCACCATGCTATGGCTTCAACACGGTATTTTCTTTCAACGAAATCTCAGACTCGGTTGCAACGATTCGAACCTACGTCCAACAACGCGGTGTCCGAACACGCTATCAATTAAGTGATCATCGCTTAATATAGTATTCATTATAAATATTCGAAACAACGTAATATACCTGCGAATGAATTTTTATGGAGGCTTCAAAACTTAAAACTAGATATACCACTTTTAAAGCACGATAAAGTAAACATTTTTTGGTATTACTATGTTAAGAGGCATAAAAATAAATTATGGTTATCATCACAGTCATGTTGTACAGATAACGTGAAAGCTTACATAAAGATACCAATATTTTGATATTCATACATACATACATAGGAGTTTATCTATTTTATTTTGGTAATTACGTCAAAAATATTACGACAAACATTCAATGCGTCTACATCCTTTTCAAAACATTCTGTGGTTATATTGTAAATCTATTTATATTTAAATCTAGTTTATATCTGCGACTTAGTTCGTAGCTATGTTGTAAAATAGCATTACCGGTGTTATTATAAAAAAGTTAAATACGTATTGAATACTCGCTTTAAAATGTCTCGTATTAAATGCACCGCGGTCGCTGAATGTTCGCCATCTTGCTCTTTTGTCTCGCTTTGGTTACGTTAGGTTAGACTTGCGGAAAAGGCGAACATGACTCGGGCGAGCGCGGTGCGTGTAATACGAAACCTTTTTAAAGCAAGTATTGAATACGTATTTAACTTTTTTTAATAACACGGTACATGTTTTATCTGGTTTTTTTAATGTTTGATCTTTTTTGGACCTGTCTAACAGTATTGGCTGACGGGCCTTTTTTATATCATAGGAGGCAAACGAACAGGCGGGTCACCGATGTTAACTGATCACCGCCGTCCATAGACGCTAGCAACACCAGGGGAGTCGCAAGTACGTCGTCAGGCAATGTTTGGGAGGAGGAGGGAAGGGAGGGGAGACAATGCAAGCTCTGTAACTTCACGTCGGTGTTTCCTTCAGAGCTTCATATAATAAGCCGGGCGTATAATGCACTCAGCCGCTTGGCAACAAGCTCAGTGGCCGAACATTTTCTTGGGTTGTTGCCTTTATCGCAACTACGAATCTCACTAAGGTAAAACTAGCTTAACTCATCATATACATAAGAATTAGTGAAATAACATGTGTACCCGCATGTGGATCTGGATTAGTTGTGGTCCGTTTTCTTACATCCTAAATGGAGTTCCTTAACGCAGCTTCTGATAGGAGTTGACCGGTAAAAATCGTCACGCAAAGAAAACGCGTTTTGTTCCTCTGTCTTTCCATTGATTTCTCTCTCTCACACTCTGTCTTTTTCTATTGCATATATATATTTGTAGTATATGTTTGTGCATATACTATTGAAATTCGAAGAGTATTGAAATTCCAGCAGACGAGTATCGTGCGCTGCCGATTATATAAACTCAATACTAAAAACTTGGAAATTCCATTAAAACTTTTTGTTATTTGGTTTATTTATGTTGCATTTTTTTAAATTTACAACTTTATATCTAATTTTTATTAAATGAAAATATTCCTAATATATTAAATTAACCTTATTCATTTAATTCCTTAGTTTACGTTATTGGCATTGAAAAAATTATAGAAATCAAAAATAGACCGATTACACAGAAACAGAGAGAGAAAGAGGACATAACGCTTTTTCCTTACGTGACGGAAATATATAACATTCTGAACTGAAGAAAAAGCATATAGGGCTTCGTTTATCACGTTGGTTCACTGACCGCACACGTTTTTTTGTAATTTCGTGATTACTACTTAACCCGTATAATCTTTCTATGGATATTATGTTACGTCTGTTCAATTTATCATGATATAACAAACATAATACTCTGAACATTACTTTATCCTCTAGTAAAAGTCTAGCAAATACTTTAGTTTTATTTATATATTAGCCCGCGACTTCGTCCGCGTAGAACTTTATTTTAAAAAACAGTGATTAATAAAGTCATCTGAATGTAACAAGTTCATTTACTTATCTACTTTTCTTTCATACTTTAAGTCGCGTCGTCATTAAAATAACAATAACTTTTGATAGAGTGAACCGATTTTAGTGAAACAAAAGAGTAAATTTTACTCGAAGAAATACTATATAATTTTATTGAAAAGTTTTCATCGTGAACACAGTACTCTAGCAGTGACACACGTTGTTACACATAGATAGACAGACAAATGGACATTTCTAAAAATTATTGATGTATTTTATTATTTATTCCTAGACAGTTGCAACATTTTTATTTCACAAAAATCTAAAAAATGCAGACACGTTACATTAACATTCTTATTATATGTATAGATATCGATTATTAAGAGAAAAAAAAAACTTCATTATTCCCCACTATTGACACTGATGTGGTATGAAACTAAAGTAATAAAGTAACAAATATTCCAGCGTCAATAATATTAATTACAATTTATAATACTTTGATCCACGTTGTTTATCTTAAAATCAATGATAAAGAAACAAAATAACACAATAACGTATAAGAATTAAACAAGATTTTAAATTATATATTTAAAACACGACCGATTTTAATTAGCATGCAAATTTTCCCATTAGCATCGTGCGACTTAAAAACTGTCAACTGATGATGTGAGAACCGGTCCATAATAAAAATTCTCAATGTTTCTAATATCCATGTCATAATTTTTCTCGGCGCGACCAATTTGTCAGTAATTAAGGCTCATTTTTACTTTATCTTTATTCGAGCACTTATTTCGTAAACATTGGGTATCGGAGTGAAACGCGAGAGAACAAGTTCCCTTAATTTAATCCAGAGATAATAAATTTTTGTATGTGTCACAAACATTGGCTTTGGGTGTCGTCTTAAGATACTATTTAAGTTGTTTTGATAAAGTAAAGAAAGATTTTGGTGAAATGTTTATATTACATAGATCGTTTGGTTGATATCGTTTTTATCTGATAGTTTTTGTGATATTATGGCACATTTCGATTCTTTTACTTTCCAATTTCTAATTATATTCTTGACATCTTACTTCAGTAAAGACTGAAATGTGATTAGCATCCATCCGCGACTTTGTACGGGGTAAAGTACAATATTAAACTTAATAACAATAAAACATAGCTTTTACTACCTATAATTTACTAGCGCCATCTAGTCGCCAGTTACTGTAAATACTCAGAAAATACTCTTACGTGTATCAGGTTAATTGGTCATATGTCGATCTTAGAAGATAGACTTAATATATTGGGTAATTGTATTTATATTTTAAATATTTCTTTATTCTACCAGTTACCTAAATTTAAAACAAAGATATTCAATTAATGTAACCTGATTATATTTTTTTGTAACGAAAAGTTAATGGACATACATATTTATATGTTGTGTCAAATATATATACAATGAGTTTTAATCATTACTAATGAATGCGAAATAAATAGTAAGTTTTTTTTCGAGAAGTACTAACTTTCACAACATATATTTTAATTTAATACAAGCAAATAATTTCATAAATATTTTTGCAACATTTTTTATACATTTTATCGATAGGCATCGAATTTCCAAACTCCAATGTAAATGTCCACAAGTAATTATAAATCGGTTAATTATAAAAGTGTCTATCATCAGTTCATTAGTGAAAATAAATTAATTCATACAATCATTTCGTGATGTCTCCACTCAATTTATTAGCTTTTGATTATCTTTACCAACTTAACATGAATTAGTATTTTATTATTTGTGACTAATTTAGACGCCATTTTTTTAAGATTTGTAAGTTTAATATTTGACAACTATCTTTACTGAATCTTTACTTAAATGACTGTATGTACAATACAGGTACTATTGTACATACAGTCATTTAAGTAATCAATCAATATCATTATATAAAAAAATGAGTGCGTGTAACCTGCACACGCGATTGAAGTAAAGCTTCTTTGGCGTTATAAGAGATGACTATTAATTTAAAAATAAACACATAATATAAGAATTTAAAAAGGCATTTATTGATGATGTAACACTCGTAATATATACATTTGTTATCGTCGACCAGTATACATTTTAAAACAATAATTTAATGTCTATGTCTGTCTATACTTCAAATATGATATGATTGGTTTATGATACATAATTTTTACATAAATTCCTTTCTATATTTTATTAACTTTATAACAAAGAGTTGCTAATAATATTTCTTGTGTTATTTAAGTTCCGAATTAGCTGATAGATGGCATTACAGATAATGAAGCTTTGATTTAATTTGTTACTTACTTACATTGAAACCAGATGGCAGCACGGTCGGGCACCCTTATATACATAATTAATTCTATTGTATGATTTTTATTATTATTCCATTTTCAATCTAATATTTTTTATTATGGTTTTTTATGTCATACTGGTAGCTTAGTTTCTCTGCTACTGTATATTAATTGAATTATGCCGAAGCACGATAAACTAGAAAACTAAGGCACATACTCGTATACACATCACCGTCTGAACCCGGAACGTGACAAGACAGTATGCCACTATTGTTAGTGTTACTCCTAGCATATAGAGTTTGCGACCTTCTATGTATTCACATAATTTTTTTCCTTCTCCAAAAACCCAGTCTCATTATGATTTGTTTAGACTTATGTCGTAGATTATACGACATCACATTTTTAACTGTTAAATTCTTTAATTTAAAATTTCTTTAAAAAAAGTTTTCAATTTTTAAATAATGAAAGAAAAATCATTCTTTATTCATTTGTGTACATAATTGCAATAATTTCCAAATAATATATGCATGAATACATATAAAATTACAGATTTATATATACTTATATGTAAATACAGCTGAGATATTAAAACGTTTGAAAAAAAAACTATCGCCAGCGACCGAAATAGTTCATAGAAAACAGTCCACGTCCCCGATAAAATGATTCTACGTACCAGCTAAAGAGATTCGAAGATTCCATAAAAATAAATTAGAATTTAATCTATATGAAACACATTAAAGTTAAACCAACAAACATAACCGGACATTATTTACGGTCGCCAGCTATGCCGAGGTAAAAAAAGATAACTTATAATGACAAAGAATTAGTATACGCCATACATACATAATTCCGTGCGTGAGTTAAAATTAACACCGACTCATTTGAACGGAGAGAAATTAAAACTTCTTTATCCTTTTTTATGTGGCATTTATGTTGATCATAAAGTTGGACTCGGTACCCCTTTTAAATAGTTGTCA
>AP028434.1:11132623-11243239 GCA_036509395.1 Antheraea yamamai | reverse complement strand
GCGGAACGGCGAAAATAAATTTCTGACAACCCCGTTTCCGCTGTCAAAACTTAAGTCGGAAGTACCATTTATTTGAACAATATCCACCGGTGTAATGTATGGAGATTAGGCGGCGGACAGACGCGCTCTGATCCACAGTGATACATCAACGTCGAGGTGGACACTGGACTCTCCCTTTACCCACACTCTGAACCTTGGACATTATAAAAATGGACGTGGCATTTTACAAAACATTATCCCATTTTATACGTATTACATAAAATCTCATAAATTTTCTGTAAATTAATCAAGAATATCTTGTACAACCAAAGTGACTTTAGGAAGACATTATTATAAATCAGTAACTCATCCCGGTTTCGTATGGGCACAGTATTTTTATTAATGCGGTGTTATTAATGGCAAACAATTAACACATAAGCATGTACTTTTCGATCGATTTTTATTACTTTCAAATTTATAGTTTTTCAAAGCCAATGAAGCAACTCGTTTAAATCTGTGATATTTTGTTAGATACTCATTCGATATTTTTTGGACTACATAAAAAAGGAACATGCCATTTTCCATATTTATTAATTAAATTGAATTTTAAAAATCTATAATGAGTATATTACATGAAGCCTTACATAACAAGTTCATGTTTAAAAACTTCAGATTCGTATTCGTAGCTCTACGGTACAGGACAACAACAAAGTGCGTCCTCGGATATAAGCTCTGCAAACTTCTACACGCTTGTTAACAGAAGAATTAACAGTGACCACAATTAATCTATCGTAATTTATAATACGATTAATTGCCAACCCCGGCTTCATATCTGTGTAGGTACTATACGAAGAAAATGAGGACAAATATTCCATTTACAAGACGACTATATCTATACCAATATTATAAAGCTGGAGGGTTTGTTTGTTTGTTTGGTTGAACGCGCTAATCTCAGGAACTACTGGTCCGATTTCAAAAATTCATTCAGTGTTAGATAGCTCATTTATCGAGGGAGGCTAAGGAGGGAAGCTATAGCTATAGCCATCACGCTAATACCAATAAGAGAGGAGCACCAAGGAAGAAATGTTTCAAAATGGAGTTATTTTTCCTTTTGAGAGCTTCTGCTGCGTGTTAGCGGTAGCTCAGAGTAACTATTCCACGCGAACGAAGTCGCGGACAGAAGCTAGTAATGATATAAAACGGCAATTGAATAACTTAAGAAGATAAAAAGAGTTCTTTTTCAATCAAATGAATAACTGAACGTCAATCTGTCAATTCTGATAATATTATTAAAGATCTCTCTACTATCTTTTGTCGAACTCATTTTTTATGTGGAGATTTTTAACTTAAATATTTCACTTTCCAAAAATTTCTTTTAATAAAAACATTGTCGTTACAATTACACGCATAAAAAGGAAATAAATTAATGAGATAGTTGCAGCCGTCCTGTAGTTATGCATACATTCAGCCTATTGACTTATAAAAATCCAAGACACACAGCCTCGAATAAAAGTAGCGTTTCAAAACCGGCCACAAAAACAACGTACATACGTGGTTATAGTTATGCGATTAACAAATTCAACCTTACTTGAATGAATTAAAGTTGTTTTTACCAGGGCGCAAGCGACGCGAGTCTATTTGAAATGACTGCATAATCCAAAATTTTGCACTCATTCTTGTGTGCCGGCTGTGAGACGTTAAGTGTGCATCTTGGGTTTTTGTATATCAATAATTCAGCCATTGATTTTTATTTATACTGACTACACAAATCTTATTTGATAAATTAAAAACTATTATTTGCTCTTTAGTCGTGAAAACTTAATGCTGTTAAATGAAATAAAATCAAACCAATCGCTAATTAAAAATATAGAAAAATTAAACAAAAACAAACAAATTCTCCCCTTTTCCGCATGACATCAATATTTTTATGCCGGTAAACTATAAACGTTTACTTTCGGCATTGAATAGCTTAAAAGCTCTCATAGAGGCGGCATGTTCAGCATAAGCGCTTTATTAATAAAAATACACCTTCATACCTACACATTGGGAAACCGTACTACGCAGACGGATATAGAGTATACAAGATAGTTCATTTGTTTGATACTAAAAATATATACATTCAGGCTTTAACTACATAGTGAGCCTTCGAACTTTATTAAATGGCATTAAACTCTGTCTACATCTATTTTAATAATTTAGTTTCTAGCAAGTGTCCGCTACTTCGTTTGCGTGAAAATAGATTTGTTCTTTCATGGAAACTATATAAACTATATTAATATTATCTTATATAATTATGGGTTGTCTTTTATTTTGTAATTTTAATTCAATCGTACTTAACTAATCCTTGTAACGTCTTTATTTTAAGTTACCTCTGTTTTATCTGCAAAGTCCTTTATGTCTCTGCAAATTCTTGTCAAAATCGGTTCAGTCATTGACCAACATTAGCATAACATAGCATTAGCAACATAGATTAGCCTGGTCAAATAACAGACATTTAAATTTTACTAATATGTGTTTACGTTTAGATGAAGATTATTCTTTTAAAATGTATAGACTCCAGCTATGTATTTCGTATTTACAATATCATTTATTTATTAGGTAAAATAGGTATTTTAGGTAGAAATCTTCCCAACTCTATTGTTACTTTGAATATCAGGATGTTTTTAATTCTATCACAACGGTATATATACGCATTCTACATATGGATTAGATTATTTATAGTATATCATAATTTACCGATATGAATTGTCATAATACTTCTACCAAAGACTTATATTTCATTATAATTTAAGATAACGGTATATAACTGTAAGTCGTTACGTGAAATATGTAATAATACTTAGTAGAATGTTTTGCATATTTATCGCGTACCATTTCCATTATCTTTAATTCACGGGCACGGGGTCTATCGACAATGTTTTCGTTCGATCAGTCGCTCGTGCCTCTGAAATGAGGACGGGTATTAGAAACGCAGCGATCTCCCGGGCTATTTCCAACTTGTTTGTTAACATTTCCCGCGGGAGACAACTACCTATGTACAGGTTTTATAACTGGATAACGATACTGAATACGAATAGTTTAACATAAGCATTTCTACGCTAGTTTCTATGATACCTACTCGAGTTTCATTCAACAGATAGGTTTGTTATTTTCTCGTTGTAAATAGAATGCTTGTTTTGTTTTTATATTGCCACTATTATGAGCAAGTAATTATTAAAAATTACTCTAAGAAAATAGTGGCGCTCTTGTTAGAACTTTCAAGGGAGTGTTTGTGATTCAGAATTCATATTTTGTCTGCCATGTATTTTTATTTGTGTGCAGTTGCCGCACTATATTAAGGTAATATCACCAATATACACAAATAATATAAGCAAATAACTAATACACACAATTTCATCTGCACTGGTTATTAGCCAAACAATATATTTTATGTACAATGGAAAAAACACAAACACGACACCACTTGCTCCAGTTTTCCATGACAAGAAAACATACATCATTATACTCGTAATGCTTATAAAACTGTAATTTCATAAAACTCTAATAACTTTTTATTAAATGAAGGTATATTTATTGAGATAAGGACCAATTTTCTAAGATAATAAAATAAAAAAAATTATCGAACTCTGTCAAGTAGTCTTTGAGTTATGCTCGCACAACCGCAGGCCTCTATCATTCCATTTATACCTAAATCGATAAAGGATCAAATATCGCAAGTTTGAGCATAAAAAAGTCTTATTTAACATTAAGTGACCATGGGGGTTACAATTGTAACACTGGATCACAATTGCAGCTGCGGAAAAACGCTTGTAGGTGTTTGTCGATAGATCTTCAACTTGAGACTTGAGAATAATAGTTAGCCACACTGGCATTAAATACCTTAGCATTTTTCTTTTCTATAAACTAGAAAAGAAAAATTACTCTATACGGAACATTCAAAACTAGATATAAATTATCTGATAACTCTAAATATTAAAGAATATACTCAAACGAATCTTGTAATTTATATAAACATTATAAAAGACAAGATTTGTTGAAAAAAAAAATTGATAGTCCACTTATTGAGCTTAGTTATTTTTCTAAAGATTATCTAAATTCACAAAATGTCTTTTAAAAGTGGAACAATTACCTTATAAAATATAGGCCGCTAAGCGGGAACCAACGAATTGTGTGGTGCGGGGTGTTATGAGCATACTGCGAACTGTAAATGCCTATGCTAGAAAACTAACACGTTATCAGGTTCCACTTCCTTTGCAACTTAAACGCATATCATACTGTACACCACAACCAGTAATGAAGCATAACCAGCGATGAGTAATTTTCTTATTAATCAGCGAAATTTATATAGTTCTGTATACTAAGAAGTATTTTGCAACAATCACTGGTATCTTGAAACAAATAAAACTGGACATAAAAGTCAATTCTCCAACGAAAAAGAATAGATAAAGAAGGTATAAACGAAACGCGTCACAAATAAATCGAAATTAGAATTTATTAGCGCCGCGTACGGTTACAATTTCGTTCGGTGTGTAGCAATAATGCGTAAAAAACTCATCTCCGACGGCCGCGGACCCCCTCCTCCTGGGCTCCGGTGAAATATGATGTTTTCCCATCCCGCGCGGACGCGATTAGAAAATTCGTCGCTGAATATGTGCATGTGTATGTGTGTGTATAATATATTCTAAGAGATGATAGGATGATAGTTTATTTTAACCCTATATGAAAACCATGTCACGTATTTTTTTCTACGTACATTATGCCGTTTTATTTTAAATGTAACCACTGATTAGGTAGTATTTCAATTTTTATATGACTTAATTAATCTACATGATACTCTTTATCAGTGTACTTTTAAGAAAATAAAAAGAATTTTAAAAAGTTTTGTCTGTTCATCTGCTTCTTCTGGCTAAACTTCGAAACGGTTGTACCGATTTGACGGGACATTCACTGGCAGATAGCTTACGTTTTAAGGGGTAATTGAAGCTTACTTTTAATACATCTGACTTTCAGTACTTGTCAACCTTTTGGCCGATCTGAATATAGCCGTAAGTACGGGTTTGCGTATAATAACGCCAAGATTTTAATACAAAACAAAGCTAAATTATTATTATAGGAATTTAAAGTTGGCATTTATTTATACTTAAATTGTCTAAAAATTAAACATATAATACGTGTTTATGCCTAAATATGTGTTCTGCATAACTATATTCAGAGCGGTCAAAACATTTGGCGAAGACAAAATACACTGGTTGATCTTGGAAGCGCGACATGCCTTTCTGTGACACTTTGGCAGTTTTTACACTGGTGTATGGTGATCAAGATCCAGTTAAAACTATCCGGGTAAATAAGGTGTACTTAGATATGTTATATCAATAAAAATACCGAACATACATGTAAGCGCATCATTGCGGGGTGGTAGGGTGTCTGTACCCGACTGGATCACGACCACCGTACACCAGGTGGAACACCCGCTATAGTGGCACGTTTGGGCGTGTCACGTTCCGGGATAGCGGGGGTATATCCAGCAACTAGGGGGGGGGGGGCCCTCCCCGGGGGGGTCGCTGGGGGGCGGGAGGGGGGGGGCGGGCGGGGAAGGGTAGGATTTCTGTTGGGGGTCGTCGTTTTTTTTGGGTATTGCTTCATTTACCAGCAGGCGCAAAGTCATCTCTTTGGGGCATAAATATCATTTCATAACAGTTACACTTGTTTGGGTAATCATTTTTTATATTTTTAATAGTCAGGACAATGTTTGTATGAAACAAAATGTTTGAAAATTCATAAGGAAAATGAGTAGTTACATTTCAAAATGAGTTAAGTCCAATTTTAGCCGTTTCTAATAATATACCTTATTTTTCCAGATCTTCAAATTTTGTACATGTAAATATGAGGATCGTAAAAAAATACTAAAAACCTCACGGACGGCATAATTTGAACTTCGTTCTCGGTGTATAAAAACTGGAAATCTTTAAAAAAAATAAACATTATACGAACGGTTAAAATTGGATTTCGCTTATTTTGAAATATAACGTCACAAATGAAAACTTTGGGTTAAAAATATTCCTTATAAAACAGTGAGATAGGTGACATTTTAAAATATATTAACCGATTATCACGTTAAGTTGCCATTTTATTACATAGTCGTACTATAAAGGAAACATTTAGTCTCATTTTCTTTGTTAGTATAGTCGCGCAAAACTAACCTAAAATAATATCTACGTGTACAGTTACAGTAAAAAGTGAATTAGATAATCGATTTCTACACAACAAATCCCAAACCGAACTACGTATTTACATTTTCGTGCATTGCGATAATGTATCCATAAATCACAAGAGACCATACTCTGGCCAGAGCAAAGGATCGAGGCCTATATATCAAGCTAATGCTGATATGATATGTTGAATAAACATCGACGACCAGGATATTAGAATAGGGATGGGAGCGTGAGACGAATGTGACATACAAACAAAGTGATACGCTTTTGATATATTGCTTAACATATAACGCACCATTAGAGATTATTTTATTTCCAAAAAAAATTTTTTTTTTTTTTATTATATGCCATGTGGTAGTTGTAACATTGATTTGTTAATAGTGGAATGATCTTGCATACAACTATTGAATAAAAAAAAGTCTAAAGCATAGCTCTAAAGTAAATTTCGTTATATACTAATTAATTCCCGTGGCGTCGTCTGCGTTGTTTATTATTACCTTAATCATATATTTCATGTACAGATGATAAAACACTATACAAATGATTAACTACAGCAGTCACTAATGCTCATGTAATTTTTTTTTCCGAAGTGATTACGCTATTGACCTACCAAGGTCTTAACAGCTTCACCAGACTACTAAGGCGAGCGCTTAAGGCACTCGGTCGATTTTATTTGACAACTTGCTCAAGGGTGCACGGCACACCTCGGCTTGCGCTGTTGCCTGATACATGCGATTCGCGACCTATCTTTTTTTTTCTTTTTTTTAGCGTGGGGAAATCCCTTATGGATACACCACCCTCTCGGGGGAGAGAGTGGGTTATGTCCGACTCGCACGGACTAAAACCCCACGGTGTACGTCTTCCGCTATAGTTGGGGCGGCACGAGATCTCTATAGACTTCATCGTGCCGCCCCAGCTGTTGGCCCAGCAGTAAAAGCGCCGCCGCCGGGCCCCGTCCTGTTGGAAGACAGCCGTGTACACACCGGCCGTCTTCTCCGTCCACCGGACTTGAGCAATGGGAAGATGGGCCCCCCGACCCATCTTCCCTGGTCCGGTTACAGAGGGAGGAGGCGGTCAAACTGACGCCTCCTCCTGCCCGTCCTGCGTTGGCGGAGACGGCCACTTTGAGGGTCCTGCTCACGGACCCTCTCCGCCGCCTCCTTCTGCGAGACGACCTCCTCGCAGAAGGAGGCCACAACATTCCACACATCCTCGTTACCGAGCATGGCCGCAACTACGCTCGGCAGCGAGAGATCCTGTCCCACCGCCGCAGCCAACGTGCGACGCTGCTCCTCCCACGCAGCACACTCAGATAGAGTGTGCTGCGCGGTGTCCGGATCAACGCCGCACTGATGGCATACGGCGGTGGGCTTCCTGCGTGCTATCCGGTGCAGGTACCAATCGAAGCACCCGTGCCCGCTCAGCACCTGCACCAGACGCAACGTCAGGGAGCCCCATCCTCTATTACACTAATCCGGCACGACCGGGCGGACGGCGTCGATCGTGTTTCGACCGTACCGCGCGTCCGCCAGGTCCCGCCTCCACCTTTCTACAACTTCCTCCCTCATCGCTCTTCTCATTTCCTCTATTTCTCTGGGAGCTGGAGGCTCCCCCGACCGTTTCTTAACCGCCGTATTATATACGGCGGCAAGCACCTCCGCCTCCAGCTCCCAGGGAAGGGGGCCGGCCAGCACCATGGCCGCCGCTGAGGACACGGTGCGGTATCCTCGTAATTCGCGATCTATCTGAACTAACCTAAGCTAAGCTAACTATTCATACTATTCATACATATATGAGTTGTTGAAACATATATGTGTACCAAGCATACATACCTCAACAACTCTTATATATATTTCGTATCGGATAATTCTCATGTAATTATATTTATCGCAAGTAGTTAGACTAGCTAATATAAAAATAAAAATAAGAATTTGTTTGTTTGTTTGGTTAAGTATGATCTAGGAACTAAGTGATTTGGGAAAATTGGTTTTAAAAAGTAATTATGAGGAAGGTTTAGGGTATATAATAACAAAAAAAAAGGAGGGGAGAAAAAAAAGAATTTTAAAAAAGGGCATTTTTTTTTTGGAAAAATTAGGGTAAAAATTTTATATTAGGGAAAGGGGGAAATTTTTATAAAAAATTTTAAAAATTTTTTTTTTTCTATAAAAATTTTTATATATTAATATAAAAAAAAAAATAAAAAAAAAAAAAAAAAATTTAAAAAAAAAAAAAAAATTTTTTTATTTTTTTTTATATTATTTTTTTTGTTTTTTTTTGGGTATAAAAAAAGGGAATTTATAGGGAAAAGGAAAAAAAAAAAAATATTTTTTTTTTTGGGTTAATATAAAAAAGGATGGGGGAGAAAGGAAAAAAAAAAAAAAATTTTTTTTTTTTAAGAGAAATATATAGAAAAAAAAAAAAAATATTATTTGTTTCAAAAGTCGATAATAATATTATGAGAAAAAATGGAGGAAAAGAAGAGGAGAAGAAAAAAAAAAAAAAAAAAAAAAAAAAAAAATTAAAAACCATAAAAATAAAGGAAAAAAAAAAAAAAATAAAAAAAAAAAAAAAAAAAAAAAAAAGAGAAATAAAAAAAAGAAAATGGAATAAAAAAAATAAGAGGGGGAGGGAAAAAAAAAAAAAAAAATAAATTATTTAATTATTTTTAAAATAAAAAAAAAAAAAAAAAAAAAAAAAAAAAAAAAAAAAAAAAAAAAAAAAAAAAAAAAAAAAAAAAAAAAAAAATTAAAAAAAGGGAAAGGAAAAAAAAAAAAAAAAAAAATAAAACAAAATAAATAAAAAAAAAAAAATAAAAAGAAAAAAAAAAAAAAAAAAAAAAAAAAAATTAAAAAAAAAAAAAAAAAAAATAAAAAAAAAAAGGGGGGTAATAATATATAATAGTAATATATTGAAAGTAAGCAAATGAAGATATAATCAATTTTATTAGTAAAATGTAATTTAAATTAAATAAAATAAAAAATAAAAAAAAGGATGGGGTTTAAAAAAAGAAAAGAAATTTTTTTCACATAAAAAAAATAAAAAAAAAAACACAACAGGGAAAAAAAGCGCCAAATGCCGGCCGAGCCTTCAATTACCCCCCCCGGAAAACAGAAAAAAAAAACAAAAAAAAAAAAAAAGAGGGGAAAAAAAAAACTAAAAAAGATACCGACAAAAAATTAAAAAAAAAATATTTTTCGATTACAACACTACATAGTCATACGTCTTTCATAGTGCCTCGTATCTAAAATTTTAATAATTTTATAGTATATGCAGATTTTGTGATATTTTTTTAGGACTAAGTGTCTGGGAAATAAATCTAAAAAAATGTCCGAAATCGAAATAGTTTTAGCGTGATGCACGCACAATAATAGACATCTAATTGATATAGATTAGCAACTCTCAGCCTGTACAGTATAAAATTTAATTATATTAATAGTTTTAGGACAAAATATATAAACGTCTAATTGATATAGATTAGCAACCCTCAGCCTTTACAGTATAAAATTTAGTTATAATATAACAAAATATATAAATCACTCTGAGTGCAATTTTCTATCAGTTACATAGTATTCAGAATCAGATCAACAGTCCTACAGATTACCTCCAATAAACAAACATACTTTATCTCATTATAAGGATGCCTATAACACAGCGTAGTCCATTCCCTATGACTGAACACATATAAAACAATAAACTTGAATCGTGTATTCACGTTGCATTTGTATACATTTCACTTAAGAAATAATATGACTATTAATTTATTTAAAATAATTAATCGAATTGTCAAAAACTAACTCCAATAAGAAAAGAGATCAGAAGCCATATCGCTTCATTGAATATTTCATTACCATATTGTTTATATTTCTTGCAAGTCGGTTAGTTTTTATTCATATGATACGTAAAGCAGGAACTGCGACATAACACTTTACTTTCCCTACATTTCCTCATCCAAGCTCCCCGGCCGCTGAAGTAGATACTTTAATGATATTATTGGGAGATTGGCTTACGCAACTAGTGTTGACAACATTTTGCTATCACTACACAGCCAATAGGGTGTGTCGATTCACATTATTTCGTTGCAGTTAATATATTAAATTATTTATTTTATGTAATGTCCAAATATTAATAATTTTTGTCAAGAGTAAAACAGTTTAATATATACACAGTAGAAAACATAAGAGCCACACCGTTTTCTCTATTTCTCGAAGGCAATAAAATACAGTATTATACACTTGAAAAACTTTATAATGAATGAATTTATCGTGATAAATTTTCTTTTAGATAAAGACCAAGTGTCTAAGAAGTAATAGAAAGTTTAATAAAAATCTATACAGTAGCTTTTGTGTGATATACGCACTACGGCAGATCTCTATCATTTTATTTATATAATATAATAAATCCACATAACAAGTTAATTAAAACTGTATAAAGCGTGGGATGCGTCTTACTATACCTTGATAACAATAACTTTTATAAATGGCCACCGATGAACTATTTATAATAGTTAATATGAAGCACCTCATACCTATTTTTACAATCAAATTAAATATTTTGTTGATAAATAGATTCTTACTTTAAAATTATTTGAATTGTTTTAATTTATTATAAACCAGTGAAATCGAATTCAATATCTTCTCTATACCTTGAGTACTGAATTGTTAAAAATTATTCTGTACTTTTTAGTTCGGTCTATCTATAAAAGCGTATTTTTTTTATTTGTATATTAGCGTAATATTTTTGTATTTCTATTTATTTCCCTTGTTACATGCTTTTTCGTTATAAAAATTAATTAAAGATTTATGCAGCAAATATAAAGTTAAGACCCGATTTTATATCTTTTATGTCTAAATTATTATTTATTTGTTTCATAAATCACAAGAATGCCTTTTTTATCTCAAAATAACTTACAAATGTATCTTTTTAACACATTGTTAATTTATTTAAAAAAAAAAGTAAATAACTGACCAAATTTAAACCTTTACCGTGACATCTACAAAAGAAATTACACGTTCCTATCAGGTCTTGGGGAAAAGGGGTCGATGACGTCAGGAGGCCGCCTAGAATAAATGTGATGGAAATTGGAGGATTTGTTTACCCATATTCTTCTCACTTTTGACACTAAAAGGTGGAGCGGGTGACGCCCTGTTTATGTACTCGCTTATATTGTTTTATGATAGCGTATAAAACTACAACTTATTTGGATGATAATTGTTTACTTAAAAACCATATTCAATGAAAAATCAATATAGATAACATTGTTCTTTGTAAGTTAAAGAAAATTAGACGATATTTACCGATATTTCGCATCTCTTCGCTAGAAATTTTAATGGTGTTAGAGTGATGCTTTGGGCTTTCGAAACGGATCAATATAAAGACAATTAATATAAGACAATTATACAGGATATTCAAGGTATCAAAATATATAGGTACTGGAGTTTCTAACTCTAATTTGATCAGCTGAAAACTTTTCTTTAATTGTAACTAATGGCCCGTCACAGTTCGCCTGGCTGCAACGTAGTAAAGTTTATCCAAGTCTAAACACTTCATAAAGTATCTCGATACAAACAACTTTATTTTGTTGCAGATAATTTTAAATCTGTGATATCTTCCAGAACATTCATTGAAACGATAAGCTGTTAATGACAGTTGTGATCTACATTCAATGCCTATCTTAACTAAAGTATTCAATTGCATAAGAATTCATACTATATTTGTTACAATAGCGTCGTAAATAAACAATGATTTTTAACAACATGTAAAGAATAAAAGTGATTACTGTGAAGTTATCCTTGGGAGTTAGACAAATATCATTGGGGACTTTTCATTGACATTTTATAGATGTACAATTTATTAGTACGTTGTTTTTATGCATCCCATGAAGTTTGACAAACGTTATCAATGTACCCGTCAGAAAACACCTCCTTACGACTTTATTAGTATACGATTTCAAGATAAACAAATAATATTTTAACTTTGTTTTGGGATAAATTCTTGACTATATTACACGCAAAGTTTGGACTTACGCCTATATTCAGAGCACAAATAAGATTTACGGGGACTGTGGTTCTTTAATTTAACAAGAATACTGAAACTTATTAAAAACAAGCAACTACTACAGATTTATTAAGTCAAAATTCACGATCGTATTCAAAAGTGACGTAATTTAAAACTCAGACCCAATTCGATTTATTTACTGTTTTTCAGAACAAAATATTTGGTGGACCTATTTATCAGCGTTCGACAGAGGCGTCGCAAAACCAACACATTTATCCTGTGCCACATCGCACATACAAAATAGGACAGTGTAGAGAGGGACAGTATTGCATGTTATGTACATTAATTAAAATGTATAAGTAGTGTTCATGAAATTTTCACGCTTCAACTTAGAAATTATACAAACGAGAGACTCGTCATCGACATTGATACTCTCAGAGAGATAGCAAGAGAGAAAATCGCATGGAGGAGCGTAACGCTTTTCCTTACGTGACGATTTCTACCAGTTAACTCATACCGCAAGCCGCTTTGAAAATTGTCATTCTAATAAACAAAGTCACATTCACATTTATAATATTAGGATTAGGATGTACAAACATTTGTTTCACATGAATATATTTAAAGTTGTATGTAAAATTATGTTACTGTATTATTTATTACATTTATCTTACGAGTGGAGTGCGATTACATAATATATTCGGGCGTCGTGTGCCGGTAGCCATTTTTCTATTCGTACCCAACTTTTGAAGGAGCGCGGGTGACTTGGTATTACGTTTCCTAATCTAAAGGAAATGTTTGGAATGAATATTGTTCGGTGAGTGGCGTAATTGAAATTGTTATACGTCATCTAGTTTCGTAATAGTTGTAGTTGCAGATGAGAAAATATTCTGGTAGTAAATTCCATCAATTATTTTTTTATTGTGTATAATTAAGCCATTAAGTAAACACAGATGATAGTTATTGTGATGACTAATAATAATTTCAGAGTCCTATTATTATTGACAATGACAATAGTAAGCCGTTGTTATTGCAACGTATGAACAACCAAGTTTTTTTTTCTCTAACTGACTACGATATTGACCTAGCAAGGTCTTAACAGCTTCACCGGACTACTAAGGGGAGCGCTTAAGGCACTCAGCCGATTTTATTTGACTACTAGCTCAAGGGTGCATGGCACACCTCAGCTTGGGCTGTTGCCTGATACATGCAATTCGCAATCTGAGTCGCGACCTATCTGAGAGCAGGAGCAACCAAGCATTTTGCCACAACCAATAGAAAACAAAACCAATATGAAAAAGAAGGTTCGTTCACACTCAAAGTTACAATACGGGCAACGAATATTAATTTCTTTATCTTGTCATCGTTACAACATACGATACAAAATGGTAAATAACCCGATAGTAACCAGACAAGATTCTCTATAAAAAGGATATTGAGAAATAACATAGCCTAATTCGTTATTCATATATAGCCATTATTGCAATCTATGATTGAAGATAACCGTATTCAACTTAAGTATAGTTTAGTAATTCCCGATTAGTTTGGAAATAAATGTGACGAATTTGTTTTACTAAGTATTATCTTTTTGTGACTAACTGATACCCGTGATTTCGTCTGTGTTGTTTATTGTCTTATAAATATACTCTATTTTATTAATTTCATCCCCCGACCCAACAGGTGTCTGCGCCTCATCAGTGAGTGCACCTTGATCTTAAAGGCCCTGTGCGTTACTCTCAGGGCGAAGGATGTGCCCGCGTCCATCGACCCCAGGCCCTACATACGACGGCTGGAGGTCAGTACCTTTCACCTTTGCAATGTCTTCTCCCGCTTCCTCTCCACAGCCTTGTCCACTCGTATAATGTCCTCACAGTATAAGGCGCCGCGGTTCCACCCAATTTCATCTTACGAACGACAGCTGAAAGCCAGCCTTTCCGTGCCAATTAACGAGACGACTCCGCGGCGTAACCCATCCTGGTCGGGACATTTTTTTTATTGTAGCTTGCCAAAATTACTGTACTGTGCCTGATGTTAAGCACAGTACAATCCAAAAACAATGGCAATCACCGAGAGACATACTATCCATCGCCGGTCACCGCTGTTATGCCAGCCTGCGTCAGTATCTCTTCACGTTGCGCTTGAAGGACCCCATGTCATAGGAAGGAGGAAACACACTGGTCGGTAGATTGTGCCACAGCTTCACGGTACGGCAAAGATAAGACGTTGCGAACTTTTTTTTTTTTTTTTATCGTAGCTCGGCAAAATGACTGTACTGTGCCTGATGGTAAGCACGGTACAATCCAAAAACAATGGCGACTACCGAGAGATATACTATCCATCGCCGGTCGCCGCTGTCATGCCGGCATGCGTAAGTATCTCTTCACGTTGCGCTTGAAGGACCCCATGTCATAGGAAGGAGGAAACACACTGGCCGGGAGATTGTTCCACAGCTTTACGGCACGGCAGAGATAAGATGTTGCGAACTTTTTAGTTCGTGCCCAGATAGGATTTACCGTAAAATTGCGGCTCCTAAGACCAGCGCGCGTAGTACGGTTATGAAAAGGAGAAGAAGGGATCAAATTAAATAACTCTTCAGAACTCTCGCCATGATACAGACGGTAGAACACGCTCAGTGAGGCAATGTCACTGCGCAACTGAAGCGGCTCTATGAACTCTGTAATGTATGCATCATTAACAATGCGAACAGCCCGTCTCTGCAACCTGTCCAGGGTATCCAAGAGGTACTTTGCCGAACCGTCCCAGAGGTGCGAGCAGTATTTCACGCAGGGCCAAACTATGCCTTATAAAGGAGATGTAGCTATTCAGGCGTGAAAAACCGTCGCACCCTGTTCAGGATTCCGAGTCTCCGAGATGCAGTGGAGATCACGCTCTGTACATAATCCCTGGGATTGAGGTCGCTGCCACTATCGATGCCTAAGATAATGAGACTGTCTCGCATTGCGAGCGAGACGTACTGAAGAGCTAGATGGGGGGTAAATAGGGATCTCTTACAGGTAAATGCACATACCTGTGTTTTGTTGGCATTAAACACAACGAAATTACTTGCTCCCCATATTGATATGCGAAGCAAAGATTGGTCGAGCTCAATGACTAGTTCCTGCCGTCTGTTTTCTGTGTCTCCCTGACCGCAAGAAGGCTTGCTGTAATAGGACTCATGGATGGTGCTATCGTCTGCATATCAATGAATATGGCCTAAAGGCAACATATCATTGATATGGAGAAGAAACAGAGTAGGCGAAAGTACAGAGCCTTGACGAACTCCAGCATTTACTGACATGAGCTGCGGATCATATCCTTCGACAAGGACACGAATTCTGCGCTCATGTAGAAAGCCAGAAATCCATTTGCATAGATTGGCAGGGAGTCCGTACGCCGGAAGCTTCGAAAGAAGACTACGGTGCCAGACCCTATCAAAGACCTTGGCAATGTCGAGACTGATCGCCAAGGCTTCGCTGTGCTTGTCAATCGCCTCCCCCAGTGGTGCAGTATGTAAGCTAGTAGATTACCCGTTGACGGTTTTGGCGAAAACCATATTGCCGATCGTTAATTAGCGAGTGATCCTCCAGATAGCGGACAAGATGGGCGTTGATGATCCGCTCCATGATCTTGCTTGATTTTCCGAGAGCTGCACAGTATCCCTTACACAGCCACAATAATAGCACCCTGCTGCTTGTTTCTGACTTATGCTACACAAGTAGCTACCGAAGTATCCATATCCCAAGAGCACCTACTTCGGTCGGAAAATCAGGGTGCCGTGCTGCCTAAAATCAAAATCTATCCACGTGATGCACGCACTACGGGAGACCTCTATAATTCTATTTATATAGAATATAACAACACCCAAACAGTAAACTCTATTTCAAGATATATCTGTAATTATAAAAAGATTTCTATGAATATTTCATGTCAATCTACAAAAACAGAACTCTTTCTTATATCTACCGTATTAAAATCACACCAAATCGTCCAAACATAGAAGTTAATAGATGGACCAGACAGCAATGAAATCTTATCTTATAGACGCGTAAAATTTATGTTAATGACGTCCTCACAATGGGAAATAACATAACCTTAAACCAAAGAAAGTGTAACCCTCGATAACGTGTCCTCGTTAAATGAACACAAAACGACTTTATTCCGCAACCATTCGAAATCACAAGTCGATGATTATTCTAAAACTATAATCAGTCTCGATGTATTGTATGGTCGAACGTGTTTATCTTTATATATTTACATAAGTGGTAGGAATTTCTTAGCATTGTGTTCTTAAATATTAAGGTTAACTAATTTAATGTTACTATTCGTTAAGAACAGTTTCATTGTAATGGAAACTGAATATATAAAAATAAAATGATATATAGGTCTGCCGTTGTACGCACATCTCTAACTAAACTACTAACTGACCCGTTCCCACTTCGTTGGGTGGTAAACATTTAAAAAACTACTTTTTGTGATTTAAATATAAAAGTTACACATATGCTGTCTGTGACTTTTTTGTAGGCATTATCAAGCTCTACAACTTTTCTCTAGAACTCAATCATATATCTCTCATCGTTAAGGCAGCGTTCGTAAGAAACGTTTTCGTTCAACCGTATTTTTTCCGACTTTGCAAATCCGACTTCCACAAAAAAAGTCTTTACATTTTTCGGATTAATATATAGCCTATGACACTCACAAATAACGTGGCTTTCTATTGGTAAAAGAATTTTCAAAGTCGGTTTAGTAGATCCAGATAAATATCTGGATATTACCCCCTACAACGTCACAAATTTTATCTCTTTATAATATTAGTATAGAATAGATTTCGAAAATTTTATTTTAGTATTACTTGTTATATTCTTGGTCCTTATTGGATCACGATATCTTCAATTAAATAACTTAAAATAATAACTTTATTAAAGTTGTTTTAACTACAATTACTGTGAGCACCACGCGTTCAGTGATGTGTAATTCTTGCCGTGAAGAAATGGGATACGCGTATGAGCAAGACAATGCAGAGGATGTCGTGGGTATCAACTAACATAAAATATGTCGAAAGCGCCTTTTGTCATAATACAAATGGTATTAATAATTACTTTATTTCTGTGAACAACGAATATCGTATGATAGTGTAATTACTACCCAAAAACTATGATAACACGCAAAAAATGTAGCTCGGAGCAACCAATTCATTCGGTCTCCATATCCGGTTATCGCCGGTTTATCATGCGCCCGAGGCGCAACGCGGTGCAGGGTCTCTCTCTTACCCGGTTACTCCTACTGAGATTATTTTAAGCCTCAATCTTAAACACTACTCCTTATGTTTACATCTTTTCTCTTTCGACATAAAAATTGGTTCTTAGTTATCTGTGAGAATAACTAGGCCGGTATATTAGGAGTTAAAGGCCAAAATTACAAAAACAAAAATCTATCTGAGTATCCTCTTATTATAATTCAAATAACGCCTATCGTAGGAGTTTTAGTATAGGAGTCTAGTAGGAGCCTGTCATGTAGTGACTTTTATATTTTATTCATAATCTTGTGTTATTTGACTCTATCTATTTTAATATTGGTGGTATTTTACGTAATATAGTTCGGTTATTGTACACAAGAGAAGTGAATGGAAAGTAGTACCATGGGGCTTGAATTCTAAGGAGCCAGAGCAACTCCTTGGAAAGTTCTAACCAGGGTGCCACCATCTTGTTAGTACATTACAATAATCACAAGACACTTGTAACATTATCACTTACTCGACAATGGCAGTCATAATTTAGATGATTGGTTGCCAAAAAAAACAATATTTGTAATTTAAACCTTTTTAATCTTTTTCGGTCCTACCTCAATTTTCGTGACAACGAAGACTCATATTGATTCATTTTACGGAAGTTAGTGCTACAAGCATTCAAAATCAATGATGGAGTTTTCTTCTTCTTATCTTTGTTCTGCTCATGTCAGCGTTTTCCACTCTCCTTCATGAATTATCGTCCGAGTAGTCCGAGTACTTACACCAGTATACACATATTATTTAACATACATTTAATTCACGCTCTCTTCAGTCTTCCTCTAAGCCCATATCCGACAAGAACTGTCATATATTCTCAACCTTTCGTTTAATTTTTAATTCACGCAATTCCTTAATAACATTAACGAAACTTTAATATTCACCTTTACTACAATTGCAATACGCGGTCCAAGGAAAAATTCCTTTGTTCAGTTTCCCCTTTCTTGCTTGTCTCTTCATCATTTCGTCGCCCTAAGCATTCTGAACCGGGGAAACCGCAAAAAGACCAAAAGGTTTTACAATTCGCATTCAAATTTCATTTATCCTACTTAATATATCCAATTATGTAGGTTTTAACAGTTATTCGAAATTATTATTATTATTTAAAATATAAGCCGCTCTTGAAGTGAAAGGAGGCGAACTTTTTTATACTATAACCTTTTTTTAACCGACTTCAAAAAAAGGAGGAGGTTATCAATTCGACTGTATGTTTTTTTTTTTTTTTTTTTATGTTTGTTACCTCATAACTTTGGACTGGGTGAACCGATTTTGATGATTTTTTTTTCATTTGAAAGCTGGTGCTTCCCGTGTGGTCCCATTTTAATTTGGTCCAGTTCCGACAACGGCATCCAGTGCAAAACCGTATAAGTTTTAAATTTGCATTAATTATGTAGACGACAAATGGACGAATAACTCAATATCACGCTAACCGATTACGATGATTCATTTTTTATTGGAAAGGACGTACTTCAAGGGTAGTTTGATGAGAGTTTGGTTAGGGTCTGATTATGGGATCCGTGACAAAGTAAGAAAACTTTCAAGAAACGAGGCTACACCTTTCTTAAGGGCCGGCAACGCATCTGTGTTTCCTTTCGTGTCGCAGGTGTCCATAGGCGGCCGTGCTCACTTACCATCAGGTGACCCGTATGTTCGTTTGCCACCAATATTATAAAAAAAACTCTTCAATTCTTAGGAGCCTATTGTGCTTATGTTCGTTGCTGTGTTGCAACATGACGCAAGCATTGTAATTACATTACTTAAGGTGTATTATGTGTGAAGCGATGGTAGCCGAGTTGGTGGTAGAAAAAACTATCGCGGATTATTGATAAGGTTGCGTTCGTACCAAACGTTATTTATTGTACAACCAATTGAAATCATATCGCATACCATACCGCAAAAATGCGCATATTTTAATATACTTAAGGGGACGGAGTTGCGGGCACTGCTAATAAAATATATTTATGTACAAAAAAATGGAAAAATAAAGTAAATTTTAAAAAAAGTATTACCGACTTCAATATCAATAAAAACCATAAGGCACTAAAAAGCGGAAAATAAATAGTTTATAAATTAACAAATTAAATAAAACATATGAATATGTGTGCTACCTAGAGATATATTAGAAGTCGGTGCCAACTGAAAATCGTATCATTTACATAGGTACAAAAAGTTTAAGTTCACTCTCGCGTCTCTGTAATACTTTTCTACCTGGAACAAATTTGAAATTTCGGTTGGCACCGATTTCCAATACATCTCTAGGTAGCACACATATTCATATGTTTTATTTAATTTGGTTAATTTGATAAACTATTTATTTTCCGCTTTTTAGTGCCTTATGGGTTTTTGATTGATATTGAAGTCGGTTAATACTTTTTTTTGAAAATTTACTTTATTTTAAATACATTATTTATAGCTGGTACTAGATTAAAATATAAAATTTATTTTTAACCAAATATTATTTTTTGTGTCCTAATAATCTTATCGACTTTTAAAATATTTCAATTCAATTCAATTTTCAAGAAGTTCTAGTTCTATGTAGACCGAAAGATTTCGTTACAGGGGGTTGATAGAAAAATGCCTCGTCACGAAGATATCGGCGTAGAACGGACTAGATAGATTTTTCCGACTGATTAACGCTATTGGCCCGATGGGCCTTCACAGCTTCATTGGACTAAAGGACTAGACAGTCTATGCTCTGAAAATGAATGAATAATCAAAATGGCACCTAGCACGAAGGAAAGGGAACTTCAATATTGTTGCTTTTAATCGTTAACTTTGTGAGCTATGTGTAAACGAAAATATCTAAATATTTCAAACCATCATAGGCATTTATTCTCATAGAAGTTTTCGGTCCAATCCATTTGCAATCTGATCCCACAACTATTTCAAATAAAAGGAATTTCTCGTACAAAAGGCAAACCTGGGGAAAAGACATAAAAAATATAATAACTCAAAATGGCGTCTGGCCACTTAATAACTGGCTGACACCATTGGGAAATATAATTTAATTTGGTTTTCTTTCTTTCTATACCGCTTACACTAAGGTAAGTCGTATCTTTGTCCTTATCTTACATTTTCTAAGTGTATTTCCCCCGCCTCCGCTCAACACCCGAAAACTTCCGTTTGTTAGAGAGACCCCGTGTCACCTAAGGTTGTAGACAAGAAATATATGCGATATTGTTGTAATATATGATTTGTGTATCCGAATGTTCGTAGCGAAAATTTATCGCTCTATTACACTATTTATCGTAATATATTCTTATGGAAGTGAGTAAATATTAACACATTCATAACGCAATAACATATTCATAGAATTTCTAGGAATATTACTATAATCGAAAAGCACAAAGTTATACAGTGTAGGTAATTATGCAATCGGGTCTGGAATCTCAGGAGTACAAAAAAGCTAGGGTACCTTTTATCTAAAAAAAAGTACTTTTCCCGAGGTCTTATAATTGCGTCATTGGGTTACTATTATATAGTAATACTAGCGGACCGGGCGGACGTTGTCCTGCCTTGAAAACAAAAAAAATCCTAAAAGTCGATCGCAGCGCCACCTGCCGGGTCCAATTGTGAATCTAAACCATTCTCAAATCTCCAAAAAAAAAAAAAAAAAAATTCAAAAAAACGGGCCAGTGTTAGGGGGGGTTAATCAAAAAAAAAAGAAAAAAATAATAATTAAGATGTGTTATACATATGTATATTCATTCATAGTAAACGATCTCCCAATATCTCCTATCAAAGAACTTTTATTACCTAATTATATCTCTTACAAATACTTAATATAAAGCACAGACGGCAGTTGATAAGAAGATATCCTTATTAACTAGACTATATTAACGAGGATAGAGTACCTAGAATTTAAAAAAAAATGTTCTCGACGGATAGATCAAATCTTCAGTAACGAGCGAGACAGAAAAAAGCTATAGTATAATATATAATATGTATATATGAATGTATTCAATTCGTGAATTCGCGCAAACAGAGATTTATCCATTTTGACACCATCGTGCTAGTTATCATTTCGGCTGAATACATAATGTTACAAAATTGTACAAAATATTGTTTCAGTTTAAATATTGTACAACACATTATATTATTGTCCAAAAATAATTACTATTTAATTGGTACCTAGCCTAGATGGGAATCTATCACTACTTACTGTAACCTTCAAAAACCAGCGGTACTAGATAGATGAATGTACTTACAAATAACTGATACCAAGATATTTGTTGATACCGAAATTATGCTCAAACAGTCATATTACATAGTTTTCCCAATTTATATTGTAACTAGCTGTACCTTCAGCTCCGCGCGCGTTTTTTTATTCGCAATAAAGAATTATAAAACTGTGACACTATGTACAATTAAAGAAATGCTCTTTAAAAGCAATTATAAGTACGACACGTACGCCACTTACAGTAACATGTAGCGTGTACATTAGATATATAAATACTAACAGCGTGCCAAATGAGGTTTATCATCAGCAACATATATGTAACCTTAACCCACAATATAACTTCCTCAGTGCTCACTTACACTGTATAAGGAACTATTGAAACAATAACTTAAAAAAAATTAAGATTTATATTTACATTACATTTAATATACATTGCCATTATAATTAAGATTTTGTGACTATACAAAAAATAAACGCTTGTCTGTTCCGCAAAAAATTGTATTATGGAACTCTTTACGTAATGCGTTTATAATCTAAGATCTTATTAGGAAGACCTCTATATCATTTAAGTTATTAATTATTATAATGTCGAATTGTAAACAATAAGCTGATAATTACTTCTCTAATTAAAAATAATGAATGAGTTGAAATCTTGCAAAATTTCATGCAAAGTCGCGGGTAACAGCTAGTGTAAAATAGAATAACCTCAATTACTTTGTATAAGGTTCGCTATCTACCAGTGAAAGTCCCGTGAAAATCGGTCGAACCGTTTTGGTGATAGCACAGAGGGCGAAGCCACAGTTAACAGCTAGTCTAAATTAAAATAAATTAAATTACTTTTTATAAGGTCTGCTATCTGCCAATGAAAGTCTCGTGAAGACCAATCTAACCGTTTTGGAGATAGCATTGTGGGCGAAGCCACGGTTAACAGCTAGTATAAACTAAAATTGCTTGAAGTACATTTTATAAGGTCAGCTATCTGCCAGTGATAATCTCGTGAAGATCGGTTGAACCGTTTTGGAGATAGCATTGCGACCGAAGCCAAGGTTAATAGCTAGTCTAATTTAATGTAGCCTAAGTTACCCGCTGTAATTTTAGCTATCTGGCAGTGAAACTTCTGTTAAAATCGGTCCAGCCGTTTCGAAGATTACCCGGAACAAACAGACAGACAGACCGACAAAAATTTTAAAAATTGCATTTTTGTTATCAGTAGCGTGTATACTTTCATACCCAATCATTTTTTATTTTATTTTGATATTACATACAGACACTTCAATTTTATTATATGTATAGAATAGATAATAACATCCTAAGCACCCCGATGATATGGTGATATCTCTTCACCATTTCTTAATTATTTAGGCTCTTGCAAATATAACTATGAAGTATAGCTGATTTTTTATTCTATAACTAAATTCACCAAAACCTTTTAAATATCGTAATAGTGACATCTATACAATAGTAAGTTCACTATTACCAAAATTCTTAGAAGTATTGCCATCTATCATGAAATATAAAAATTAAAATGTAACATTTTTGATAGCTGTGATAAACTTTTAGTAGTTTGCACATAAAATAACAGATGGCGGTTAACACAGATTACACAATAATTACTTAAAACCTTGCTATTATTATAATATGTAAAGAATATCTATTAAAAACATTTATTTACTTTGTTCTCATACTATATTACTATTATAAATAGCGGAATAAAGTCAACGAGTCTCTGGTTATGATCTGTATCTGAAAGTTGAATAATTTGCTTCACTACTTACATCATATTTAGACATAGCACTTGAATCTTATTTATCTTGTACAGATAACTTTTATTTCACTATTTACTTTAGGATTAAAGTATGCAGTTTAAACTGATAATAACAAGAGCGTAGGCAATGGACTTTGTGTGTGACGTAAATGATCTAATTATTTTAATACTTCAAACATAATTGTTACTAGGATATTCTTATTCATATAGATGTTATTGAGAATTTGTAGCTACAAATGTTGTATTTATAGTAAAGTACCTACGTCACATAATTTTTTTTTTTAATAAATTCATTTAACTTAATTTTAAATATAATGTTTTATTTCAGAGTAATAAGATGGTATAAATACGTAATTATAACATTTCCTCTTTTTAATTTCTAAATCTAACTTCGAAACAACCACATCACTAAGCGTTCCACATTTAGCAAAAAAAAAATGATCGGCAATTATTTTGCGTGCGATACTTACTTCGCTATTTGCTGTAAGCTTGAAAGACAAATCCATTTTATCTACATAATATCTGTTTTACTATTGTTAGAAAAGAAATACTGATAGACACAGTAGTATTTTCCATCGAGTTTCATTAACGAGTGCACGTCTTTATATTTTGGTTTCAAAATGAGAAATACAACTGTGCCCGTGTTACCTATTTACTTTAATATCGCTGAGTATTGTTTATTCGGAATTATATTTGGTGTTATTATTGGCATAATATTATATTATAATGTTGTAAATAGAAAGTACAATACCGTCGCCGGATTTCTTTTTGGTGGGAAAAATATGTCTGTTATATCCATATCGCTGGCTTTGATTTCAAGGTAGGAGTATTTGTTATTGTACTGTTTATATTATACCAGATTTTATGCACAGTTTCGTTCGCGTTAAAATAGATTTAACTTATCCATCGGGAACAATACTTTTTCTATCTTTTTTCCAGCTTATAGGTTCTGTACCCCAGACAATGTGTATGGGAAATTTCATAATGATCGGTTGACTAATTAAGATGTGAAAGCGTAACAAAACAAACTCACATTCGCATTTATAATATTAGTAACGATTTGAGAAACTACGTGGTGCCCCTTATTCACAGTACTTACGACCAGTTCAAGAATTATATTTTCCAAAGAATCATGACACTTGTAATAATCAGTCTAAGGCTTGATAAATTAAGAGCTTGGAAACAAGCATTACGGTATAAGTTAAAAGAGAGCTGTGATTATACTTCGTTTGTTCTACAGAAGAAATTTAGTTTTGGAAAACAGATTTTGTCAAAGATCAACAAAAACATTGATTATATCTATATCATTACATAGTATAAAACAAAGTCCCCTACCGCGTCTGTCTGCCTGTCTGTTCGCGATAAACTCAAAAACTACTGAACGGATTTTCAAGCGGTTTTCACTCGTGGGTAAAGTGATTCATGAGGAACGTTTTGGTATATAATTTGTCAAGGATTTTTTTAAAACCAGGGCGGGGGCCACGTCTGCCGGGCCCGTTAGTTTATACATATGAATATATGTATATATCCCCTTTATACTCTTTTACAACAGATATATTTTCATTACGGCTATATAGGTATAAATAGTCTGTTTCTCAGTCGTTTTCTTCATTTTTTTTGTTTCGTAGCTATTGACGAGATCTCGTGTAAATAAAATGACAGGGTTTTGTCAAACTACTGAGTAGATTTTGATTCTTTTTTTTTTAGTTTTACTTCTTAGAAAACTAGTTCTTATTTAAAAAAAATCGCGATAACTCCATTTACTATAAAGGAAATAAAGCTTTACGAAAATACAACTCGTATAAGCATTACGCGTAGTATGTGTTTGCTTGCCAATGGGAAGGGGGGGGGTTATGTTTTTTTTGTTAATGCTTACTTCCCTTTGAAGAATGATTTTGTTTAGTCTGTGTTTTCTTGCCACTGAGAAGTGTGACAAGCGGTGTGGTGCTCATGTTTTTTCCTTTGTAAATCATTACTTTCCTTACTAATACTATATATACAAAAAGTGAGATTACTTCTTTGTTTATTTGTAATGCTTTCACACTTAAACTACTCAACCGATCATCATTAAATTTTACATTCACGTATCTAAAGTTCAGAAAGGGACACATCGGTTTTCCTAAAAAAAAATACGTCATTAAATCTACATTAAAGCGTGCGAAGCCGCGTGTAAAACGTAGTAAATGTATTGTTAAGAATTTAAGATAATAAGCGACCCAGACGAGACCTTATCTATACATATAATAAAAATGAAGTGTCTGTATGTAATATCAAAATAAAAAAAAATTACTACTTGGGTAAGAAAAAATACACGCAACTGATAAAAAAAAGCAATTTTTAAAATTTTTTCGGTCTGTTTTTTTTTTTTTTTTTTTGGGTAATCTCCGAAAAGGTAGACAAATTTTACGGAAATTAATTAAAAGAAAGATAAAATAAAAGGGGTTTTTTAGGTTATTTTAAATAAAATAAGGAATAAACAGGGTTTTTTGAAAAAAATTTCCAAAAAAAAAAAAAAATTTTTACCAAAATTTTACCAAAGAAAGAGGAATAATTTAAAAAATTAATTTTATTTTATTTTTTTACTGTTAACGTGGGTTTTTCGAAAAATATTTTAAAAAAAACAAACAACTTCACAAAAAATTACTGGGAAAAATATCTTATAAAAAAAAAATTAAAAAATTTAATTTATAATATTTAACGGTTTAAGTATTTTCAAAAAAGAAATAAATTTACGGATTTTATTGAAAAAAAACAAAAAAAAAAAAATAAGTAATTTATTTTAAAATTTTCCCTTTTTAAAAAAAAAAAAAATATAAATTAATTTTTTATTTTAAAAAAAAAAAAAATAATAATTATTTTTAAATTCAAAATATAATAAATAAAAAAATTAAAATAAAATTTAAAAAAAAAATAATATAAAAAAATAATAAAATTATAATATAATATATTGAAAAAAAGTTTATTTTATTATAAAAAAAATATAAAATTAAAAAAAAAAAAATATTAAATAATAAAATTAAAAAAAAAATTTTTTATTTTTTTTAAAAGGATAATAAAAAACTTTTATTAAATTTTTTTATTTTTAATTTTAAATTTATATTAATTTTTTTTTGGGGTTTTTTTTTATTTTTTTTTAAAATTTTTTTTTTAATATATTAATTTTAAAATTTTTAAAATTTTTAAAAAAAATAAAATACAGCTAGTTGTTACATAAAAAGTAGACGTGTTTGTTTGTTATCAAGAATTGTCTATTATTTAGTGATATTACTGAAGAAATGTGCTGATTTAAGCAATATGTAAATGGTAAAACGTATCTCTTTTACAGCCATTTGACGAGCATAACATTACTTGGCGTGCCAGTTGAGATATATCTAAGGGGCACGCAGTACTGGGCGTCTGCTTTGTCTCTTATCATAGTTACGACGCTAGCCGCTGTTATTTATTTGCCAGGTAAATATTATATGTGATATATAGTATTTGGTTATACCTACGTTTATGTAATAAAATCACAAACATATTTCATATGTTATATAAATTATATATGGATCCGAGTGCTGGGTTCCATAGAGACAGATGAGAAAAGATTTCGTGCGGCAGAGATGCGAATGCTAAGATGGACGTGAAAGTTTGAAAATATGACCAGTTACATACAAGTTTATGTGCAATAGGTTAGCATGGTACGGGCATGTTATTAGGAGAGATGAAGGTCATGTAACTAGAAAAGTCTTGAGTATGAAGGTTGTGCATGGATTGTGTGAACGATATGTGTGTAAAAGGTGTGAAGACTGAGATGACATATAACAGGGAAGAGTGGAAAAGGAAAACATGTTGTCCTGACGCTACTCAGGTGGGATAAGGGTAGGAAGACGATAAAACATGTTTGTATAAAAACAGCAATGTATGCACAATAATGCATTTATAATAAACTTGCTGTGCCCGCAGTCTTTCGTTTACTGTGTCCTATATATTATTTGTACATTATATAATATCCTGTTTTTGTAAGAAATTGAATTGCATTCACTTACCTACTCTTTTCTTGTACTTATCTCAAGTCGTCATTACACGTACAATAATTTTTGATAGAGCTAACTGATTTTAATGAAACGAAAGACTAAATGTTACTCGAAGATATGCTTTATGATACGATTGCAAGGGGTTTTATCATAAACGAAGTATTTTAGCAGTGATACATGTTCATACAAACAGACAGACAGACATTTCCAAAAATTGATTGAAATGACCGTCAGATGATCTCACTTCCTCTTGAAAGTGAATGTGGGAACTTTGTGAACAAAATAAAAGGGTTTATTGTCCGTTTTGTTATCGAAGGTTATTAACTCCGGGTGCCCCTAACAGCTTTCGGCACCGATCATTGCACCTAGGTTTATTAACGATTTTGTTTATACTTCTGAAAGTCTGAGAACAAACTGTAACTTAGGTTCTCTTTGTTTTTTATTAACATTTGTTTTGATATTATTATTTCATATGTTAAATGTGACCATGAAGTATTATATCCTAGTATAATGCGAGTGTTTAACCTTTCATCTGGTATAGGTTCATGAAAAGAAAAAAAAAATCTCATTAAACTGAAGTTTTGATCTTATCAAATTAACTCAAATTTTAAGCAAATATTTTTTTTATTATTGTAAGTGTATATAACTGAATAATAATGTAAATAATAGGCATTATTCGTTTAAAAGCTTAAGAATTGACATCATACAAAAGGGCGTAAATTATTACTTTTATAAAATGGACGTTTATTTTGAAAGTGGTGTAAGTCCATTTTCTTTTGTTTGAGAAAATTAAAGGTTACTATATTTGTTGATTTAAAAATACAGGAAATCATATGAGGTCTGGATTGTTTCTATTGTTTTATGAACATTTAATTTGTTTATATAAATTTGTTTTTGGTAATTAGATAGAAAACAATATTTATGTGTGAAATGGACTTACACACTTTAAAATTAGAAATTGAAAAATCGTTAATTTAATTTTGAAAAATCAAATATTGCTTAAAATATACTTATTTAAAATAATTTTTAAAAAAAGAAAAAAAAAAAAAAAAATTTATTTGAGGGAATAAAATGTAATAAAAAGAAATGATAAAAAGAATTTATTAATTCTCGAAGGGGGAGGTTTAAAAAAGAGAGGGGGGAAATAGGGGAGAAGTGTTTATGTTTTTAAATTTTCGGAGGGAAAAGGTGGATTTGGAAAAAAGGGGAGGGGGATTTTTTAAAATTAAGGGTTAGGGGGGAGAAGAAAAAAAATAATAAATTTTTTAATTTTTTTTTTTTTTTTTTTTAAAGAAAAAGGGGGGGAAGAAGAGGGAAAAGTTTTTTTTTTTTTTTAAAGAGGTAATTTTTTAAATATTAAAAAAAAATTTTTAAAAATTAATAATTTTTTTTTAAAAAAAGGGGAAGAAAAAAGGGGGGGGGGAAAAAAAAAAGGGGGGGGGGGGAGAGGGGGGGGGAAAAGAAAAAAAAAAAAAAAAAAAAAAAAAAAAAGGGGGCCCTCCAACCCCCCCCCTAAAAAAAAAATACCACAATTAAAAAAAAAAAAATAAAATTTAATACAAAAAAATAAAAAAAAAAGATTTAAAAAAAAAGAAAAAAAAAAAAAAAATAAAAAAAAATTTTCAAAAAACCAAAATTAAAGTATTAGCACGTCCCAATATTAATTAGAATATAACAAACGAAATTTCCTTATTTAACCAGTCAACTTAGTCCATCATAGTCAGTAGTTCATAGGAGTTAATTAAACATATGCAATTTTCAGTATTCCACAAACTCCAACTATCATCGAGTTTCGAGTATTTAGAGATAAGGTTCTCTGCGCACACTCGAACAATAGCCGCTGTTCTCTTCGTCGTGAGTAAATTAATGTTGTTACCAATATTGCCTTACGTTCCACTTACGGCTTTCAGACTCGGTAAGTTATATTTATCATTTGCTTATTTACTAAATTTAACTCTAATGAAAAAATCATTAGAGTCTACTGTAAGTAGTAGCGAGTGCTTACAACTAATTTCTATAGATATGGATTCCTCTTTGCTTTTCTTTAGAATCTAACTAATGATGTATGCTTATCAAAATATTGTTCATCAAGATTAAAGAATTAACTCTTTAGAACAGAATAATAATTATAATACTTTGTATCATTGTTTATATCATTATCACAATTATTTTTATCCATTGCCTCTCTACTGTCCTCTATCAGGTGTCTTGTTAATATTCACACTTTGAATACACATATTGTTTTTCACACAATTCAGCCATACATTCTTCAGTCTTCCTTTACTTCTATATCCAAGTATTTACTTCATGGTTCATCATGAGCTCACCCTTCTGAATAGTTTATAGTTTACCTCTTCAAATACATTACGCAATGCAATGAGAATGAGACATTAATAAACTCATTGACTATTGCGTCACTTATCTTAAGACAATTAAGGAAAAGAAAAAATAATCTCTTGTTTAGTTAAAGATTATGTAAAGGTAATAAATATAACACAATTGGTGTAATATAATTTACAGTGACAAACCCGATTGCTGGTCGCATAACTGCTGTTATTTGCGTCTCCTGCGCAACCTTTATAGCCGTGGGAGGGTTACGAGCTATTGTCAGCATTGGTATAGTGACGTCATTCCTGGCAGTAGCCGGTACTGCCTTGCCGAGCGGCTTAGCGTTGTTACCGTTGGGGTTCAAGAGGATGTGGGAGATCGCTAGCCACGGAGGAAGATTGGTTTTATACGAGTACTTAAGCAATTTTAAATTTTACCTTATACATACTGATAAATTAGAATAAATATACTGCCGCTGTAAAGGAAATTGATCGAAAAAAACAAGTACACATATTTGTGGACAGTCGAAATTGAAGAAGCTTGCGACTTCAGCGATATACATCTAACCAGTTTTTTATTGAGTATAATTAAAGGTAGATGACAAAAAAAATTAAATGGATAACACCTTTTTTTATTGAATCCAATGATGATATGCATAAAATTAAATATTGCAAAAAACAATAGATACGCTCCTCTTTTTAGGACAGCAGTATAATTGTTTTATACTTGCATTATTTCGCAAGTCTTAATTTAGTTACAGATTTTATTAATAATTTTTAATTATAATTCGTCAGGCTTATTTATTAAAAACTATACATTAAATCTATACACATTCTTATAATCTGTTATTTAATACTAGCGGGCCCGGCAGACGTTGTCCCACCCAGATTATAAAAAAAATCCTTAACAAATTAAATCCACTAAAACGTTCCTCATGAATTACTGTACCTACTGGTGGAAACCGCATGAAAATCCGTTCAGTAGTTTTTGAGTTTATCGCGAACAGACAGACAGACAGACGCGGTAGGGGACTTTGTTTTATACTATGTAATGATATTGAGGTTCATTAACAAAAGAATATTTATACTCGTAAAACATCATAGGAATGTAATTATTGAAATTAATTCCTAAATAATAATTAATGAATATATTTTTAGCCCTGATCCTGAACTAGCCCATCACACATCATTCTTCGCTGTCACTCTGGCTTTGAGCACAAATTGGCTTTGGAAAATTGCGCTCAGCCAATCCACTCTCCAGAAGGTTCTAGCTGTACCTACTATCAACAGAGCTAGGCTCTGCTTGGTCATATCATGTATTGGAGTGATTTTGATGAAGTTATTGTCGTGTTTCCTGGGGCTAGCTGTATACGCATGGTTCGCTGGATGCGATCCTTTGTTAACAGGACAAATTAAAAAACATGAACAGGTACTTATTTACATACTAGCTGTACCCACGACTTCGTCTGCGTTTTTTTTTTTTTTTTTTTTTTATATCATAGGAGGCAAACGAACAGGTGGGCCACCTGATGTAAGTGATCACCACCGTCCATAGACACTTGCAACACCAGGGGAGTCGCAAGTGCGTTGCCAGCCTGTGTAGGGAGGGGGGGAGGAAGGGAAGAGGAAAGTGGAAGGGGAGGGGAGGTGGGTGTCCGGCGCTCTCACTGACCGAACGAAACGCAACAATGCAAGCACTGTTACTTCACGTCGGTTTTCTGTGAGAGGGTGGTACTACCCCGGGCGAGCCGACCCATTTATGCTGAAACCAGTAATAGTTTCAGCGTGGCTCTACCACCTACAAGAACTGGAACTGAACTGGAACTCTATGTAAAAAATAAACAGTGACTAATAAAGCCATCTGAATATATTACGTCCATTTATTTATCTTCTTATCTCTTGCATTTAACTCGAGCCGTCATTCAAATTACAATAATTTTTGGTAGAGTGGACCGATTTTAATGAAACAAAGACCAAGTTACTCTCGAGGATCTTTATTATTTTCTTGGTGAGGCTTTATTATGATCCCAGTACTTTTTTTTTTTTTTTTATGTAGTGGAAGTGCTGTCTGTGCCTGATGGTAAACACAGTACAATCAAAAACAATGGCGACACCGAAAGACCTTTCGCCGGCGCCGCTGCATGCCGGCCTGAAAGCGACCCAGCCAGGGACAGCCCCCCCGATATACACCGGCTGATCCCGGAACGCGACACGCCCAAACGTGTCACTATGGCGGGTGTTCCACCTGGTGTACGGTGGTCGCGATCCAGTCGGGTACAGACACCCTACCACCACTTTAATAGTGATGCGTGTTTATACAAACAGACAGATAGATAAACAGACAGACATTTCTAAAAATGATTTAAATGTATTTTATTACTTATTCCTAGACACATGCAACAATTTTTTTCACGAAAATCGAAAGAGTACAGACACGTTAGATTTACATTCTTATTATATTTATAGATTTTAGGAACTAATTTAGTGGTGTAAGGCTTTCTATTATCAATCTTTATCAACTATACCACACTATCAGGACTAACAAATATTCGTGACTTTAATATTATGCCCGTGCAACACGTCAAGGGAGTGAATAGTGAATTGTATCAAATTGCGATCATTCCTCTCTCCCTTTATATTGCCAATTACAATTGACCTCTGTGCGAAACCAACAAGTTTGAAAAAAGAAAAACTATACCACACTATCAATTAATGTCGCCTATATTTTATAAACATAATCATATCTAATAGTCACTACTCTTCATCGTGTATAGAAATATTTATAATTAACTTATACCCGCGACTTCGGCGGCATTGCTTATTTCACTAACAATTAATTTTACGTTCATAAAGGAAAACAGAGACAAAATTGAAAGCAAAAAAAAACTTTGCTTACAATATTTATTTGTAAATAATGTTATTCGTTTACTTCCGCTTCCCTGCGCATGCGCACCACCCGCTGTCCCATTTCACATATTGCTTAGCGCTTAGTGTTTTTATAAATTCTGGTTTCTTAAAAGTATAATAGCTTTCCATTAAATCAAAATGTGATTTTCATAAGAAACAAGTGTCTAAAAATAAAACTTAAAAAATGTTATCAATATCTAATCTATCCAATAGCTTTTGAGTGATGCGAACACACACTTTTGATAAAGTGAACCGATCTTAATGAAACAAATACTTAGTCAATAATAATTTCAATTTATAGCAATAATCATTACATATTATAAAACAAAGTCCTCTGTTACGTCTGTCCGTCTGTTCGCGATAAACTCAAAAACTACTAAACGGCTTTTTATGCGGTTTTCACCAGTAGATTCACGAGAAAGGTTTTTAGGTATGTAATTTGTCTACTTTTTTTTATTATCAGGGCGAGACAACGTTCGTGGGGCCCGTTAGTTTATAATTAACTAGCGGGCCCGGCAGACGTTGTCCCGCCCTGATTATTAAAAGTCCTTGACAAATTATCTAGTAAAACGTTCCTCATCAATCACTCTATCCACCGGTGAAAACCGCATGAAAATCCGTTCGCTAGTTTTTGAGTTTATCGGGAACAGACAGACAGACAGACGCTGTAGTGAACTTTGTTTTATACTATGTAATGATTATAGCAATTATTTCTGTCACAAAAATCTGAAAAGAACGCGTTAAAGTTACATTCTTACTATATGTATATATAGAAGAAGATAGGTATAGATGAACATATCGTGATAACTTTTTTTAGATAAGCAACCAAGTGTCTGCGAACTAAAGCTATAAATTGATTGATAAAGTAAAGCTATAAATTTATCCAGTAGTTTTAAAGTGAAACTTTTATTACATCGTCTCAAACTTTTTCGTCTGTGTGTTGCATGTCGCGTGATGGTCGGCCGCGGAGTAGGGATAAAGTGAAAGGCGCTCGTCAGAGCAGCCAGGGCCAATATGGTGGCGCCTATATTTCGCAGCAGCTGACCGTGTAGTGTATAGACTATTATTAGTTAAATGTCTATAGTATGAAAAAAAGTTTCACTTTTACCGTGCTTTCATAAAACCACACAATCCTTTTTTTTTACTTATACTCGCACAACGAAAGTCGCTATCATTCTATTTATATAAGATACTAACATATTTTCTTTCAGGAAGAGGCTTATGATCTTCCACTGGGTCTTTTATAGGCTATAAAAATAACTAAAATATTATACGGCACCATTTAACTAGGCATAAATAAGAAAGTAAATTAAAGAGGCATCATCTTTTTAATCAGCTAATAATACTTGTTTCAGTTGGTTCCACATTTTCTTAACAATTTATCAAATATGTTCCCTGGAATTTGTGGAATATTCATTATGTCTATATTCAGCGCGACTACCGGGTGAGAATTATTTGATATTATCCTAAAATTGTACTATATTTTTAATAATCTGTAGCTATCAACGTAAACATAACAGTGTTTGTTAATAAATTACAGGTGTATCGCGTCCCTAATTAACTCGATATCGGGTGTTTTGTTCGAAGAATTTATCAGGCCGTGGATGCCACAGAGTACGAATGAGTTGGCCTGTTGTAAAATAATGAAAGTAAGTATGTGCAATATCTATATTATAAAATTGAACTAACTAATTAAATAATGCAATATTTAACCTATCATCTACCTTAAAACGTTTTGACGATTTGATATATTTAGATACCTATTAATGTTTTTTCCCATAACATTGTGGTTCCACAAAAATATCTCTCAGGGTGTTCCGAGTCCAAATCATTACATAGTATAAAACAAAATGCCCTACCGCGTCTGTCTGTCTGTCTGTTCGCGATAAACTCAAAAACTACTGAACGGATTTTCAAGTGGTTTTCACCAGTGGATAAAGTGATTCATGAGGAACGTTTCGGTATATATTTTGTCACAGATTTTTTTATAATCAGAGCGGGACAACGTCTGCCGGGCTCGCTAGTTATTAAATAAAATTAAACACTCTTTTTATATGATCTCTTGACGATGCAGTTGAAATCGACAAGGGTAGCTTATCTATTAATTACCATCCAATAATATTTTTATAAACTATCGAATTTCTAAAACAACTAGATAAAATTCTGTGGTTAACATTGTGAAAGAAATTGATATAAATAATTACGTTAACTTTTCAGGCATTACTTGGATATTTTCGAGTAGGTTATTTCATTATGAAATTTAAACATAGAATGAATATTTGGCACAGGGAAGAATTATTTGAATTTCTTTGTATTTCGTAGCTATTTCGTTTACGGCAAATATGATAAAATGCATTTATTCAGTGCACTGCGTTTCTTAGGTCGTTATAACTATAGCATAATTTGTCGCGCGCGAAATAAAAGTGGCATTTTTCATTTTATTTGCTAAATAAAAATCGCAATAATTCTCATCTTTACTCTTTATATCCATGAAAATATTATTTTATGTATCACTTGCTTACTTCCTAATACATATTTTTAATGTGAAACATCTATTGCGGCGGGTCAGACCGACTGTTGGCGTGGCAATGCGTTGCCACAGCATACGTCGCTACGCTATATGTTTTGAATTTTTATATTTGATATATATAAATGTTTATAAAATAAACTGTTACCGATTTCGTGAAAAAATTCTGAATATTTTATTATTTCATTATACCATAATTATTTCCTGTCGTAAACTATCCTCTTATGCATATTACCCCTACAAAACAATTTTGATGTTTTACATCTGCCAGGCGTTTCGCGACGGCTCACAAGTATTTTTTTTTAAGTATAACTGTACGAACTACACTATTTTAATCTTATTTTCACTAACTGCAAGTAGTTTATTTGTAGTGTGGTGTATGAATTTGAAACAGCGTTATTTATTCTATGGAATGTCTTTCTCAGGTTTTGTGTATATTGGTGGGGTGCTATTGCGCATGTGTTGTTTGGTTTGCTAACGAGCTGGATCGTTTGCAACACGTAGCTTCTGGTGTCACTGGCGTCACAGCAGGGACCCTCCTGGGGCTGTTCACTCTGGGCATAGTATTTACTCGTGCCAATTGTTCGGTAATGTAAATTGTATGAGACGTAGCAATTAGATTATAAGTCACCAAACGTTTTTTACAACATTATCTGCAGTAGTGTTGCATAAACATATATAATATTTTAAGCGATGTTGGTTCAACGGTTAGCGTGTCTGGATATAGTATCGATTCAACGTAAATTCGAATCCTTGCGTGATGCAACCCTTTTTTTTTTTTTTATTTACGTGGGGAAATCCTTTATGGATACGCCACCCTCTCGGGGGAGAGAGTGGGTTATGTCCGACTCGCACGGACTAAAACCCCACGGTGTACCGTCCGCCGTATGGTAGGGGCGGCCAGGGATTGAACCTGCTGTCTTCCTGAGAAACCGCCCCTGCGGCAGCCTGGCGAGTGAACACCAGGTTTCGTCCTACTATAGAGAGACTACTGGGTACACGACCAGTCGTCTCCCCTCGTCAGCCTCACCTGTGCAGTGAGTGCGTGATGCAACCCTAGCATGGTGATGGGACTTTTTCTAAGCTCGCTTGAATGGCTACCACCCTCAACTTGTACATTGCTTGCCATGCACTTATTATAGGTGTGTTCCGACAGCTGCAATTCAGAGCCAATCCTCCTATCTACGTTTATATATTTAACGCGTTTACCATTTTAGATCACATCTTTATTTAACAAGTCAGATTGCGGTCAAATGGTTAACCTATCTTAACATAGTATAAAATAAAGTCTATCTGTCTGTCTGTTCGCGATAAACTCAAAAACTAATGAACGGATTTTTATGCCGTTTTCACCAGTGGATAAAGTGATTCATGAGGAACGTTTTGGTATATAATTTGTCAAGGATTTATTTTTAATTAGGGCGGGACAACGTCTGCCAGGCCCGCTAGTAATGTATAAAAAAGAAGTAAATAATTTTACTGTCATTTGCTACATCTATTTGTAAATGCACAAACCATATGCTGTACGTTCAAATATTGAAATAAGCGCCATCTAGCAAAAGTGATGTTTATGAAAATAGGTTTTTTACAACCCAGCTACAAGCTAGTTTCATATGCTGAAAATATAAACGCAGATGGCTCTAGTTACATGAACATATCCAGTTAAAACAAAATGTGTTTTATTATTAATTATTTTTGTAGTATTCCCTGATTAAATATAATAATTATTTTAGGGCGCCTTAGGTGGATGTTTACTGAGTCTCATGCTTTGCGGTTGGCTTCTTATCGGTGCTGAAAACTCTCTCGCTAGAGGGGCATTGACCTTCCAGGGAAAAGCATTGACCACGTCAGGCTGTGGAAAAACGAATTTTACTCACATAGAGTTCAATAATTTCACGAATGTTCTCAATAAGACGTAAGTATTACATATATGTATTTATTATTTTTACTCGAGTATGTAGACGTATATTTTTGAACTAATAGTTGAGTATGATATCTCTTAATTCAAAAAAGGAGGAGGGTTAAAAATTTTTTTTACGTACCAATACTCAAGTGATGACTTTTTCATTAATATAAATAAATATATTCTAATATCTGTACAGCTGATGTTATGGTTTTTGTTACTAATAATCATATGTGTATTTTTATGCTTGCTAAGCGTTTATAAGGCCAGTCATATTGTATAAATCTGAGTGTTGGGCTACGAAAGAGACGAATGAGAGAATATTACTTATGGTAGATATGAAAATATTAAGATAGTACGGTTAAGAATAAGTACATCAGAGGATGTTTGTTAAAATAACACCAGGGACAAAGAAGTTGAGGAGTAATAGATTAGCATGGTCCGGGCATATTATGACGAGAGATGAAAATGATGTAAGTAGAAAAATTTTAGGTATGAAGGCGGATAATTATAGGAAGATCAAAAAAGGTATGGATAGATTGCATGAAAAATGTTATGTATAGAAGGTGGGAATATTAAGACTAAATCTGAAAGGGGAGAGTGAGAGAAGAAAATCTGTTATTGGAACAGATGGGATAAGGGCAATAATATGTCGATGCTTGCGTTATACGTATTGAAACTAATATTATGTACGTAAATCAGTGAACTAATTTCATTACTTGCATCTGTAAGTAGGTGTCTATAGAAAACAGTGTAAACTTTCTTGTGATAAACTATTTAAGCAAGATTATTAGTTACTAACTAGAACAAGTAGCTTCAAGCCAAAGCGGTAGCTGTGTCAGCAGCAATGCCCGAGTTAGTTCAAGTTTGTTTAAGTAGGCAATAGTAAGTTAGCCCGCAGTCTATAACTAATAACTGCTCGTAACTTATCTAGTGCATTACCGAAGTTTTGAAACTGATCTCTCTGAATCTAATATTAAATTGTATTGAAAATTTCGTTGCAAAAGTTTCGAGGAAAATTATCGTTGAGACCTTATACTCCGACCTACGTTCCTGCAAGCATGAGTTACATTACTAATTCGTGACGTAACATAATCGCGATAACTCAGTAATAACCCAAAATCAAAACACAAAATAGGAAGTTCTAAAAATACTTACTTATTGAGAAGAAACTCGATCTGGAACATCTTTTTTCGTTGTGTTTTTTTTTATTACAACTGTGTAGTTCACTGTCGTATGAACGAGAAAATGCCGTGAGGTCTAAATTAACGCTGTATTTCTGGAACTTGGTTTATAATGATTTCGCGAGGTTGATATTATAGATTGCTCGCACTGCCTGTGTTTGTTTTATAAACTAATGTATCTACCTCAGCTGCCGTCCACTTGAATAAAATATTTCAAGACATCAAGCTACAAAAGTAAGCAAATTAGAGTAACTTATAACTGAGTCGTTACATTTCAAAATGAGTTAAATCCAATTTCAATCGTTCATATAACACGCTTATTTTTTTAAAGATTTCCAGTTTTTATACACGGAGAACGAAGTTCAAATTTTGCCGTCCTTAAGGTTTTTAGTTTTTTTTTTTGTGATCTTATGAACATTTTACATGTACAAAATTTGAATATCTTGAAAAATAACGTAAAATATTAGGAACGGCTAAAATTACATTTACCTTATTTTGAAATGTAACTCAACTAAACAATACATTTCACTCTTCTAGATACATATCTTTGAAAGAGTCGCTTCTACAATGAATGTTACTTTAATGATATTTTTAGATATTTAGAAGACCTTTAGTAGCATGTAACGAGTTAGGCGGGTAATGGGAGACCAATTTTACTGTGAAACCTTTTCTACTTAGAATACATCTAATATTTATGGAACGGTTGTTGTAAATATCTTGAGAGTGTTTTATAGTATTTTTAAATGTTTATTGCCAAAGACTTAGGCGTGAGCTATACCAAGTAATATATAAAAATATATAAATAACCTATGAACATAAGAAGTATTCTTGTACCATTTTTGTTGCAAAGAAGTGTATTTGTTTGTAGGAGTTAATCTCAAAAGCTATCTCTCTTTTGGCTATCACTCTCTTAATTTTCATTTGTTACGTTTCGAAACGTTTCGAAACTAGCCATTGTACATACATCTGCCGAGAGGCTTCTAGGCCTGCATAATGGTAAGACTGCTGATGCTGAGGATCACTCGGTAGTGGTGGTAGTCGTAGCTTTTGATGTGAAACATCTATAGGCGAGGGTAAACCTGATTGTTGGCGTGGTGAGACGTGGCAAGAACTTTACACTATTAACGAAATACTGAAAAACATTTGTCACCCTATCTGTAAAAACATAAGATTGAAATTATTTTGTCGGCCACTCGTTCTACTAGTGTTACGCGGCACGTGCCGACGGCCTAGCGCCCTTTTATAAATGCCGCCAAACACACCGCACCTGCACCTAGCGGTGATTTTTTTGTTTCTATTTCATTAGACAATTGACTTATATATATTATACAAACCAATTTTGATGTTTCACATCTGCCAGGCGTCCCGTGACAGCTCCATTTTTTTTATTACACTGTGCTTGCTATCAGATGGAATACGTTCACTTGATCGTGGTACTGTAGAAAACGTATTTAACCTGTAAGATCAACTTCAACATCCATTAGGCCTCATATAACACAATCACGAATGAGCCTAACACTCATATCTCTTAGTTTACGACTTTGGAACATTTTTATTGCAACCGCCGATGACTTCACACTCGGTTAGAGATTCGCCGGTCGAAGTTTTAATCTTCCTCCGTAACTTGGGTGATATCGAGACGAAACTTGGTTTTATTCCCCATACCCTTATTAAAACTTTCCTCGTATTACTATTACTCGATTTGTGGTATTTTACGACCTATCTTTGATGTTTTATTTCTTTTATTCATCACATCACAAGATTAATGTTTTGTGTTATTTTATTACGATTGCTTGGAATGGTAATAATATGAACTCTTTTTACCTCTTTGAATCATTAAATCACGATAAGAATGTAAAAACAATGGAACTGACTAGAACTCTGATTGTGATCTTGAATAACTTTCGAAGAAGTCAAGTTAGCGAAAAATCACTTTTTTGTAAAGCGTTAAATTTGCTATAAGAATAATCATGTGTGCATATAATTCGCTTATTAGTTCATGACTTAAAAAAACCAAAGTTATAACAGAACTTTTCCCATGTTATTTCCATTTAAAACTTCAGCTGCAGTGGGGCACGGGTCAATTTAAAAATTAAGAACAGCAATTTGGCACGAATTTATATATTTGGAACATGATCTACAATATAAAAAAGACGAGAAATAAAACAAACGAATTACCTTTTCACATTATTTTCACAAGTAATTCAGAGCAATTAGTTTTGGTAAAAACAATGTTGGCTGCAAGTCTCCCAGTAGATAGTGGCTGCATAGGGTGCGATCTTCTTTGCACGAGTGTTTGATGGTTACACCTTAACCTTTGTTCTTATATTTCTTACAGGCCGCAACTACCAACAAAAACCCTGCAGTCTCTATTCCGAATAGCATTAACATACTGCCCCTTCGCCGGAACGATATCGGTTCTTCTCATCGGCGTCCCCATGAGTTACTTAATTGGGAAATCAAAGACCGATTCTATGAATCCGGACGTTTTCTGTCCGTTAACTCAGAGTATATTACATAAATCTCAAATAAGAAGCCCAGCAGTGTCTCATGAAGTAAGAAGATCTCCGAAGACTGATGAAGTTTATATAGCACTAGATGAAGCGCTGAAACACTTGAAAGAAGTCATAGACCGATAATAAAGGATTACCTAATTTTCTATTTTGTATATTTTATTTCTATTACCACCATTTACATGGTTGTTTAAGCACCAGCAATATATAATGCAGGTGCATACGCGCACAAGGAGGATGTCAGCCGAAAGTCTTGTAAAATTTTGTTTGGCTAAATATATTCGGAGTGCAGTACAAGCAAACAATCAATTTACGGTAATTCCCATCCAGCAGTACAACATCAACTAAACCGTTAATTAATGATGGTTTTGTTTTGCTGGTCCTATCGATATTCGGTTGACCAAGGGAAGAGGCCATCAATTAGAAAGAAAATATCTTTTTTGCAGCAAGTATACGGAGAATCAGCAGAATTCCTCAAAAGTGGAATTGCGAAGATATATACAAATATAAAAAATACTGCCACAAAGGCGTACCATTTAGCAAAATTTGGCTGCCACGTAGCAAGTGATCCCAGCGCTGGTTGTCATTTGTGACCGAGTGGATTTAAATACTACTAACTACTACTGTAATATATAAATAGATATATTGTAATACATAACAAATAAGTATTAGGTATATAAGCAAGTCATATAAAATAAATAAAAGGTAATGGAATTAAATAGCTGAGACGTCAAAATTACAGTTTCCGAAACACTTGATTTACTTTTAAAACTAAATAATAGTCACATAAGCTTGCATTCCTTGGTGGATGAAATATTAAGTGTAATCATTATTGTTGTAACGAGACGGTAATGTTCAGTTTATTAACATGATGTTGTTTTGTTGTAACCAATGGTATAAGGGATTGTGACTTACTTTTCTGATAAAAAAAAACATATACTGCCAGTGTTATACATACAACATAGGTATTATTATTAACTAGCGGGCCCAGCAGACGTTGTCTTGCCCTGATTATAAAAAAATCCTTGACACAATATATACTAAAACCTTGCTCAAGAATCACTTTAATCACTTGTAAAAACCGCATGAAAATCCGTTCAGTAGTTTTTGAGTTTATCGCGAACAGATAGACAGACAGACGCGGTAGGGGACTTTGTTTTATACTATGTAATGATAATGATGATATAGAAGAGCTACACATCATAGGAAATTCGACAATTGTTATGGTCAAATGTACACCTATGTATATACTATTCAAACTCATCAATAAAATTCAGCAAGCCATCAATTAGCGCCGGATAGGCTTTATGGTGTGTGCACCCATTTGAATGCCGATTACACATTAATTCGTCGACACAGGAACCTGACGTATGCGTCTAGCCACTTCGATCCTTCCGCCATTTTAATGTAAATTGTAATGAAGTTACTATGCTAGATTTTAATGTAGATTTACAGTAATTCCTTATAATAGGTATTTACCTATGAAATAGCCGTTCTGCAGTACTGGCCATTTCAAATCAAAATAATTTTTGTTTGGCTAAGAATTCTAATTTCAAAATAATTTTATTTTAAAAACATGGAATTCTTTTTCCAAAAGTAGTCATTTGTTTATTGATTATTGTTACATTTTCATCGCATTTCAATCTTTTTTGTCATCATGGATACGTTAAAAATTCGAGTAATTATGGAATATGAGTACCGTCGTGGCTGCAACGCGGCACAAGCGGCACGCAATATCAACGACGTTTACGGAGCTAACACTACAAACCAACGCACCACCTGTTATTGGTTTGCTCGCTTCCGTTCTGGGAATTTCGACCTGAAAAATGAACCTCGCGGTCGTCCGAAGACTTTGATCGATAATGACGAATTAAATGCGATTGTGGAAGCTGATGATACACAATCTACGGCTGAATTAGCAGCAGCTTTCGACGTTAGCATCAAAACAATATTGGTCCATTTGCGTCAAATTGGCAAGGTAAAAAAGCTTGACAAATGGGTGCCCCACGAACTCAATGATCACTAGCGCGAAGTACGCGTCGAGACGTGCCTTGCACTGCTCAACAGACACACAAATGAAGGAATTTTGAACCGCAATGTTACCTGCGATGAAAAATGGATTCTGTTTGATAACCGCAAGCACTCAGCAAGTTGGTTGGATCCTAGTTCAGCACCTAAACAATGCCCTAAATGAAAACTTACCCCTAGAAAAGTGATGGTCACTGTTTGGTGGTCTAGCGCCGGTGTGATTCATCACAGCTTCTTACCAAACGGGGTGAGCATTACTGCAGATGTGTACTGTGAAGAACTGAATACAATGGTGGAGAAGCTGGCACATCTCCAACCAGCATTGGTCAATCGCTCGTCTCCGCTGCTCCTGCACGACAACGCGCGACCTCATACTGCACAGCAGATGGTCTCCAAGTTGCAAGAACTGGGGTGGGAAGTTCTCCGTTATCCGCCGTACTCACCAGACCTTGCGCCTACAGACTACTACTTTTTCCAGAATTTGGGTAACTCCTTGGAGGGAAAAAAATTCAATACCCGAGAGGCAGTACAAAATGCCTTTGAAGAATTTGTTGCCTCCCGTCCAGCTGATTTCTTTAAGAAGGGCATCAATAAACTGCCACTGCGTTGGCAAAGATGCATTTATTGCATGGGTGATTACTTCGATTAATACAAATAAAAAATACATGAAAAAAATTCGTTTAAATTTTTTCATACAAAACGGCAATTTCATAGGTAAAGACCTAAATATTTAAAGAATGAAGAGAGATTTTTATCAGCATCTGACTTTTCTTCTGTGGTTGTTAGGACATAGATGACAAGAAAAATCAAACTTTAAATGAAACGATAAATATATTTTATCGTTTAATTTACAATTTAACTCTACCAACTTGATTGATACTTTATAATATAAATTATACTGACTGTATAGTAAACGTCTACAAAAAAGGGAAAGGAACTTCGTTAGAAACTAGGGGTCCATGGACCTCTAAAGCTTTTTTTTCACATTACCGCCAATATATGTAGGTTAGTTTTTATTTTAATTGAATCCGGTAGATGATGCTACGAAAGGGTTGTAGTCTTATTTAATTGATTTCTCACATACTATCTGGGTATATGTTTGAGTGAGTCCCTTGATAGTTTGGATACATAATTGGAAACCGTAGGTGTGGCAGTAATAAGGTTTTAGATTTATTAAAAATTTTCGCGTTTAAAAATACAATTGACACTAGTGATAACCGATTTGGTGCAGACGAAGTTGCATGGGTCAGCTAGTTAAAAATAAAATGCAATTCGATATCTGAAGCTTCATGGGAACTCATTTATGCCCCATTGTATATTTTTTGTGATGTTATTAAATTTATTATACCGTTAATATCTTCATAAGATAAATGGTTTTGAATTATTCTTCATGCATATTAAAATATCTGGCTAAAATACCTCGTTGTTTGGTTAATAGTTAAAAATAATACGTTTATCTAGACTATTCAGTGTATGGCGGCAAAGGGTTCTGCATACCTCACAAACGTGGATCCTCCAATTATTTGAAATGATGCCTAATAATTCAGAAAAATAATTATTTTTGAATGCCTTTCAAAATTCTAGAAAATCTGATTATCATTCTTAACGTTTAAGTTTATTGGTTTGTTCTTTTAACTAAAACCTGACTTTGTGTACGTTAATTGTATAATGAAAATTAATACGCTAAAGACAGCCTGTCCGTAACCCAACAAAGAATGAATATATTTTAAAATATTGTATCAGCAGCAACTTTTTTCTTTTCATGGCTTACGGCTTGAATTACAACACGCCTATTCACTAGGCCGTAAGCCAATATATCTCAATAGATATATTGAAACAAACCATTGGAAGTTCTTCTTTTATCTATCTACTAGCTGTGCCCCGCGGCTCCGCACGCGTTTTTTTTTAATGTATTAAAGAAATGTAAAATTGTAAGTAGGTGTGTACATTACAGAAATGCTTTTACAAAAACATTTGTAACTACGACACGCACGCCATCTACTGTAACATGTAACGTGTACATTAGATATATGAATACTAATAGTATATCGAATGGGATGGTATTTGTCATCAGCAACATACCTGGAACTTCAAACTACTATATATCACAGTCAGTGCTCACTAACACTATATAAGAAAGTAATAAAAAATTTAAGTTATACATTATCGAACAATATGTCTTAAATTTTTTATTATATAGATATAATATACCCATATTGTCGATATACTAAAGTTATTTTTATAAATTGCTATAATCACTGAGTTATGTGGACGTAAACGCGGTAACTAAAACAATATGGCCACCAAATTGACCAAAAAGATGATATAATTAATATTACATACAAATATATGACTTTCAATAATGTATATTTATTCTTGGAGTTCAGTAAAGCACACGTCTCACGCCGTTGTAACATATTTTTGATCAATTTCACACGGACGAATGCACAGGTAACAGTTCATCAGTACATAGTGTACCAATTCAAATAAAAAAAGAATCATTAAAATCGGTTCACAATTGACGAAAATATCGATTAACATACATAAAAAAAACATACAACCGAACATAGTAACCTCCTCCTTTTTCGAAGTCGGTTAAAAACAAAGTCCTCTGGTCTGTCTGTTTATCTGTTCGTGATAAAGTCAAAAACTACAGATCGGATTTTCATGCCGTTTTCACCAGTAGATAGAATGATTCATGGGGAAGGTTTAAGTATAATTTTTCAAGGTTTTCTTATTATTATCGGGGCGGGACAACGTCTTCCGATCTCGCTAGTTATCTGCCCGTAAAAGTCCCGTGAAAGTCGGTCCAACCGATTAGGAGATAGTAGAATATTGCGGACGAAGTCTTGAGTAACAAAATAAAATAGTCTAAGCTACTTTTTATAAGGTGAGTTATCTGCCAATGAAAGACCCGTGAAAATCAGTTCAAGTATTACGGATATTGCACTGCGGCCGAAGACGAATAAAAAAAAACCTAAATTACTTTTTATGAGGTCTGCTATCTACCAGTGAACACCCCGTGAAAATCGGTCCAACCATTTTAGAAATAGCAATGCGGACGAAGCCGCGGACAAATAAAGTACAATATGTCAACCGCTATAATTTCGGCTATCTGCCAGTAAAATTCCCATTAAAATGGGTCCAGCCGTTTTGGAGATTACCCGGAACAAACAAACAAACAGATAAAATATAATAATATAAAAATATAGACAAAATATAAAAAAAAAATTTTTGGTCATTTGTAGCCATATACATACATCAAAAAGTTGTTATTTTAATTGTACATACACAAACTTTATTTTTATAATACGTAATAGATAACAAATTTTGAATACGAAAACAAAATAAACTTTGACTATGTTTGTGATAGAAACTTACCACATTACCATGGTAACGTATATAATATTAACGCTAACGATATCTCTCAAAAGGAAAAAAGTGCCCGATTTTGAAACATTCTTCATTGGTGCTCCACTCCTATTGATCTTTGCGTGATGATATATAGCCTAAAGCCTTCCTCGATAAATGAGCTATCTAACACCGAAGGGTTTTCTCAAATCGGACTGGTAGTTCCTGAGATCATAGCGTTCAATCAAACAAACAAACAAACAAACTCTTCAGCTTTATATATTAGTATAGATACTTCTATACTTAATATTATAAAGAGGTAAAGCTTGTGAGATTGTAGGGGGTAATCTCTGGATCTATTAAAGCGATTTTGAAAATTATTTTACCAATAGTAAGCCACGTTATTTATGAGTGTCATAGGCTATAAAAAAAATTAAAATTAATAAATTAACTTACAAGCTTAACAGAAAATTTTTTTTTCTTAAATTTATATTGATAACACTAAACCTCGTCAATAGGCACTAAACAAAAAATAAATAAGAAAATCGGTTGAGAAATAGAGGAGAAAAATGTAATTAAGTTATTTGCCTATACTTACTTATATACAACACGACAAGTAACTTAACCATTGAAATACTCCCGACTAAATTCAGTTTAACAATATGTGCTTAAAAATAACATTCTTTTATAAATAAATCGTAATTGATACTTCTAATTGTATTATAATTAATATTTTTTTCATAAATGCTACTTGTTTTTATGATAACGTTATTAGTATTACCTATATTTTCCTCTTAGGTAGTCGCTCGAATCTTCGTACTCGAAGCTACTCTTAATTTCCTGGTCTAAAAAGTAACAACCCATACTTATAAAGGTTTATTGGAAATTATACTTTATCTCTTATCGTTTTTGTAATAGAATCTAAATTTCATTGAATACCAAAAGAGTTATTATCATTTGGAATTGTAACAGATACTTGAGACAGTAGGCTCTCAGTCTGAGTTGCGGTCTAGGAATTAATATGGCGTATCTAAAACCTAGCACGCACCTCCCTTGAATAGTTTTCCTTTGTTATGTTGGTTGACAATGTATGCTATGACTGTGAGGAGACGAGCTTCGTGTTTAAGATACTTTTGTAGTTCATGTATTAACATTGGAACAAACATTTGTAGAATGTAATTAATTTATAAAAATGTATTATTACGTATATAGATTATCGAATTACTAATAAAAATAAAATATGCATTAAATTATGAGGTAAAAAATCGTACATCCTTAAAATAGTTCATACTATTTTTTACTATTCTACTATACATTTTACTATTACAGAATTAATATATTATCCTATTACCAGTCCAATATAAGAGCAGTTTTGGGCTCACGCCATCTTCCTCTATACATCTATATATATATATATATATATATAATAAGAATGTAAATCTAAGGGGTCTGTACTTTTCGATTTTTGTGAAAAAAATTGATGCCGATGTCGACGAATAAGTAATACAATACATTTCAATCATTTCTAGAAATGTCTGTCTGTCTATCTGACTGTCTGTTTGTATGAACAAGCATCACTGCTAAAGTACGGGGTTCACAATAAAACCTCAATAAGAAAATCGTAAAGCATATCCTCGGGAGTAACTTAGTGTTTGTTTCATTAAAATCGGTCCACTCTATCAAAAGTTAATGTAGTTTTAATGACAACGCGGCGTAAGTACGAAAGAAAAGTAGACAAGTAAATGGACTTAATACATTCAGATGACTTTATTGATCACTGTTTTTACATAAACTTCCACGCAGACGAAGTCGCGGGCACAGCTAGTTGATATATAAAAACCCAAGATGCACAGTCAACGTCTCACACCCGTCTGCATAAAATGAGTGCCCAATTGTGAATTCTGAGCTCATTTCAAATAGTCTGTCGTCACTCGCGTCTTTGGACTTTTTGTACACTGCTTTGTAAAAACAACTTTAACGAATTCGCGTAAAGTTGCATTTGCAAAAACATAAGTTTATAGTATAACTATAACTACTGAGGTATGTTGGTGAGTTTTTGGGGACGGTTTTGAGCGTTACTTTTATTCGGTAATGTGCATCTTGGGTTTTTATATATCAATGGCTCACGCAGTTTAAATAAATAATGTAATTAAATAAATATTTTTATGCTCACCACCCAACCCGGTACGGCGGCATTATTGGAAACCACAAAATAAATAATATTAACATTATGGTATAAAATGAATAAAAGTTAAAAAATTGAAAAAAAAAATTATATCAGACTTTTAGCCCCAAAAATTCAAATTGCTTAAAATGAATAGGAAATATCTTAATACTTAAGATGATAGAACCTTGCTTTAAGTGAATTAGTCATATCTTTCGCTCTAAACGACCGGCAACACAGTTTTTGCCATCTAGTACTCGCGTACTGTAATTAACTTATAATGCTTAGAATAAACTAGCTGATCCGGCCACACGTTGCTGTGGCTCAGTTAGTATATCATTACAAATTGATAAAAATTCACAATTGTTGTTCATAATATTATTAACAAACGTCAACAGTGTATTCAGTTCGAAAAAAAAAATCGATTCTGGGTAAGCTAAACATAAAATACTTATATAAAAGCGATTTATTTTTAATGAAAAGTTAGTGATTGTAAGTCGCCTGTCGGGACGATAAACCTTTGTTTTTAAGTAATTAAATACGCGTGGTTGTAATTTTCACTTTTCTTTTGTTTATTTCCTACAGAGAGTCCTGCAGTATGCTTTAGGAGGTTGAAACTTGGAACCTACACTACGCTATTGACGCTGATCCGCTCGTGTCAATTCATGAATCTACTTATAGTCTACTCTAAAATATGTAGAGCACAAATATTTGAGGATCAGATCACGTGAAATATTTGTTGACAGCCAATATGTCATCGTTACGCCACCCGAGTAATGGAAGTTGAAAAGAGGAAATACCAAGATTGCTCGTTTCTTAAATTCTACTATACATTTATATAGCTTCCGGTAGGTAATAAGATTTTTTTTATTAATAATATTGTTCTTTGTGTTCGAATTTTGTGTTTTAGTGTGTTTATAATGAATAAAATATTTTATTTGGAGCAATGCAATGATATTATAACTAAAAGCTGTAGATACGTTACCCACTTGGTGTTTCGACAAAACAAATGGCACGATAACACACACATACGTAAAGTAATATCGTAAGGCCACTCTGTCTTAGATAAAATGTGGAAGTAAGACGGCATATTCTCAATATCGGTGGTGAAAAAGAAATAGTTATATGTTGCTTACGTACGGGCGGAACCAGCCGTCAAACACAAGCTAGTTAGACATGTTTTAACAAGGTACTGTCGAAGCGCTTATAATGTATCTACAGCTTTTTAGTTATAATATCATTGGAGCTATGAATAGGTTTATGTGAAGTACATAATCTACATAACAATAGGTATTTCATACATTCTTCAGTACATGTTCATAGAACGCTGCTTCACTAGACCAACCAAGACCAGTTGGTTTTGGTCAGCAAGTCAATATGGTGGGACGCAAATTAGACAAAGTCTTTCGTTTACATACCATTGGTAGTTATTATATTAGACAGTTTAACGCGAGAGGGCAGCTCCTGGCTTCCTCCCTTACCCTCCCCCCCCCCCCCGATCCTTTCATCCATTAGTTTACCGCTGGCGCGCGAACGTATCGCGCGTGCAGTTCCGCTATTATACGTACCGCGAGAAGGACGTACGCGAGTTCCGCTATCGTATGTGCCGCGAGACGTACGTTAACTCCTCTCGCCAGATTTCCCTCCAACCATTAATATAATTTAATAATACTAAGTAAAATGCCAACTGAAAAACTGAACGTCTGTCTGTCAATTTTGTCAATATTTTTGAAGATCTCCCTACTGTCTTCCGTCTAATTCACTCATTAAGGAGTAGGTGGGCCTCCGGCGCTCTCACTGACCGAACCAAACGCAATAATGAAAGCACTGTTACTTCACGTCAGTTTTCTATGAGAGGTAGTACCCCGGGCGAGCCGATCCATTCATGCTGAAACCAGTAATAGCTTCAGCGTGGCTCTACCACCTACACTTTCTTTTATACATACATTGTCCTGACAATTATAAACAGAACGAAAATCAATTAGCCAAATAAGTGTAGCCGGTATGAAGTGGTGCGTTTACAGACATTTGGCAATCAATTTTAATTTATATAGATACATTGCTACTATAATATTGTACGTTGTGTTGTAAGCACTAAACTATTCGCATAGAAGAAAATTTAAAACCTTTCTTTGTTTTTACTAATATAATATTTTTATCTTACAATAAATGTAAGGAAATCTTGTGAAAAAGTTAAATAAGCAAAATACCTCCCACTAAATGGATTAAGTAAAGGAACGCTCTAAACAAATGGCGACGGAAATTCGAACACAAAAGGAAGTCAAAGAAATTAGTCTCGAGATACTTCTAAACATTGCGAGTTTTCACGTCTGCCACTTTTACGTAAAACCGAGGATAATAATATGCTATTTACAATAAGCTCTCAATGGAAGTATTTTAAGATACTCCAAAAGGGCTATAATGATGTACTTATCCGCGTTTACAAGTATGGATATCCGCATGTTTGAAGCGTTTTGTATTTCAACTCAGCGGGTTTAGCTTAAATTTATTTATTGATAGTACATTTGACCTACCCGTTAGGAAAAGTATATTTTCTCTGGATAAAAACAGCCCTATGTGCTTTTCTGTACCTCTGGTAATATTTATGCAAAATTTCCTAATGATCGGTTGAATAGTTAAGGTTTGAAAGTATAACAAACAAACGAGCTAACAAACAAACTTATTTTAGACTAGCTGAAACCACAGCTCTGCACGCGTTTCTTTTTTAAATTGAATTAAAGAAATATAAAATAGTGAGACCATGTACAATTACAGAAATGCTCTTTAAAAACAATTATAAGCCACTTACAGTACCATGTAACATATATATTAGATATATAAATACTAACAGTGTGTCAAACGAGGTTTATCATTAGCAACATATTTGGAACCTTAACCCGCCATATAGCTACCTCAGTGCTCACTTACACTGTATAAGGAACTAATGAAACAATGACTAAAATATGTTATTATATTGATATAATATACCCATATTATCAATAAGTAATACATTTATATCTAATATCTCATTAGAAAGACCCCTTCTATCTTTAAAATTACTCAATAATAATAATGTTGAATGGTAAGCAATGAATGAGCTGACGTCTTGAAATATTGCATAAATATAAATCAAGATATGAAACTTTATATCTGTCTAAGCAGTTTTTAATATTTGACAATTTAAATAGTTCCAGAAGAAAAAAAACTGTGGTAGTTTATTGATGCCCTTTATTAAAGAAATCAAGCTGGACGGGAAAGGCAACAAATTCTTCAAAGGTATTTTGTACTGCCTCTCAGGTATTTGAATTTATTATATTTTTTTTAATTTTAATTTTTCCCGCCAAGGAGTTAACGTGAACAAAGTCTTACTTCTGGTAAAATTAGCTAGTCGCCAGGAAAGTCACGTGAAAATCAGTCAAACCGTTTTGATATAGCACTGCGGGCAAAGGTCTGGTGAGCAGGGCGGAATTAAAACTAGAGTAAATAACTTTTTTATAATGTCCACTATCTGCCGGTGAAAGTCCCGTCAGAATTGGTCTAACCATTTGGTGATAGCACAGCGGGCGAAGCCACATTTTATAACTAGTATAAATTAAGATTGCCTAAATTACTTTTTATAATGTCAGCTTTCTGTCAGTGTTAGACTCGTGAAGATTGTCAAACCGTTTTGGATATAGCAGCGTGAACAAAGCCACGGCTAACAGCGAATATAAACTAAAATGCTGTTTGGATTACATTTTATAGGGTCAGCTATCTGCCAGTGAAAGTTTCGTGAAGTTCAGTTCTTCACAGTTTTGAAGATACACTGGGATGAAGCCACGGTTAAGAGCTAGTCTAAATTAAAATAAAAAATACTATCTGTCAGTAAAATCGCTCACTCCGTTTGGTAAGAACCTGATGATTGTAAATGAAGCCCCGGTTAACTGCTAATATAATGTAGAGCACCTAAGTAGCCGCTGTAATTTCGCTCTCACAGTGAATATTCCGTCAAAATCAGTCCAGCCTTTCCTAGATTACTTGGAACAAACAATCGACCGGAAAAATTAAAAAAATTGTTTTTGTTATTAGTGGCTGTATACTTTCATACCCAATAAATAAATATTTGTTATATTTATATTACATACCATTGTTTATGGTGTCTGAACTAGGATCCAAGGATTTTACAACATTGCTAGTATATGCGACTTGCGATTAATATTTATAGTATTGTTATTTACAATCACTTCACTATATACCAGGTTAGTCGCTAAAAATATTCTAAGGGAAAAAAGATATGAAAAAATAAAAAAAAAAAAAAAAAAATAGAAAAAAAAAAAAAAAAAAAATGAGAACTTAGTTGAAGTTTGTAAAAAAATTTAAAAGAATAAAAAAAGTAATAAGAGGGAATGAGGTGTGAACTAAAGGGGGAGGAGAAAAAAAAATTGAAAAAAAAACGAAAAAAAAATTTTTTGTCTGCCGTTCCGCGTTCCTTTCCTTCGACCGCGGCCTTGACACTGTCCTTTAAACAGAATCCATTTTTCATTGCAGGTAACAATGCGGTTCAAAATTCCTTTATTTGTGTGTCTGTCGAGTAGTGAAGGCACGTCTATTTTTTTACTTGGTACTGGAACGAGCATCGAGTGTCGAGTATCCTCCATAAATAATGCTACTATCTAAACTTTCAGCCTGTATATTGTAGACAATCTGCAACACAACTTTCCTTAAATTTAATCTTATTTCTACTTCACCTGTTGCTATATACTTGGTAGTACAGTAGAATTAAACGTTACTTTTAAAGTGTTCAAATAAGAATCCCAATATTGTTTTGACGCTAAGAGAATCGAAGTAGCTGGCTACTAAAAAAGATTTCACGATCTTTGATAACATTACGTAGAAATGTTTGTACTATTCCTTTTAATATTATATTTAATACGGAAAATTCGACATTGTACGAATGACTTTAAGACATAAAATACGTTAACATTTTTGTTCTGATGCTTTTATTAAAATTTATGAGGAACTTGCGGTTAACGTAAGGTTGAAATCAATTTCGAAGCTGATGGTCTATTATTTCTTATGATAAATAAATTGCGAAATAGGTGTTTAAGTGTTGTCATTTCCTAGAATTACTTGATGACGTGACTAATAATACAGTAAATAATAGTAAAATCGGGCAAATATTCCTGAACTAGTAATTAGTATAGGAGAAAAGGATGAAAAAGGACGAGCTTACACTCCTAGCGCTATAGAATAAGACCTTCTAATATTAACATATCACACATAGACCAATTCTTAACTTCATATCGAGTTATTTTTTTAAAAAGAAATCATTAATCACTAAACGCAAATTTGAGATTGTTTGTTGGTTTCGCTTTCACGGCTTTATAACAGTACAAGCGTTATCATAAAATTTTGCATACATGTTGTCAGAGATACAAAGAGGACAAGGGATACCTTTTATTTAAAAAAAAGTACTCTTCTCAAGAAAATCAAATCTACATTAACGCAACTGAAGCCGCGTGCAAAAGCTAGTATGATATAATAAACTTATAATACGACTTTAAAGTAGTTTTATCATAATTTAACGTAATGTCAATGGTTAAGTATTATACTTATAGCTAAAATTTTACTCTTAACATTTAGTCGCTTACTTGTTTTATTATTTCACTGGAGAAGAAACTAAATCGCCAAAGACTTTTATATTCACAAACTAATTTGTTCATCGCTTCTGGTCCTAAAATATCTCAGTGAAGCTTCTTTCTATTCGAAGTAAATTCTTTTAAAACTATACAAATTGAATTTATTCTGGTAATTGAATTATTGACTACTTTTTGTAGGTGTATGCTATCGTGTCAGACGAGTGGCTCTGATCATTTCGTAATCCCTTGGATCATCTATGTGTTTTATTTAATTAATCATATTGGATTAAAATTAACATCATTATAATATATTAACAATTTTATGTCTCAATAATAAATTGGGTAGAAGTGGAAGATTGAAAAATAGATAGATTATATTTATATAAACGATACACGCTGGTTATTACCCAAGGCTTTGCAATAAATAGGCGCACACAGACGTACAAAAACACGTACAACGCGCAGACCAGACCAATTTTGTAGTGCAGAATACAAAAAGGAGATCACGGATACAAGAAACACTGTATAATGTATTTCTACTCATCACTCGCACGGTAAATGCCATAAATCTTTGTCTCTTTTTAATATTCCTTTTTGTTTTATACACTCTGAAATGATAACGGGACTAAAGATGTTTTCACTGAGAACATATGGCAGCAATGTCAAACGATTCCCACTTTTACACACCAGATGTAACACCTAAACTATAACAATTAGACGTGTGGAATTTCCAGATCCAGATATACACCGATATCCAATAACCAAGCAGGATGATTAGGATCTGTAGCGTAATAAGTCGCGATCGATGATGATGCCCTCCTTGATATAATAGTGCACGTTACTTTGCACTTCCGTCCGGAGTAGGTTTGCCACTACCACGTCTCACTGCAACAAAAAACATTTGATTTTATTTGTCCGAGGTGCACCTTAAAAAGCTTTTTGTTGCAGTAAAAGGATGTAAGGACCAATCTTTTCCAGGCAGAAGTGCAAAGTAACGTCCACTATAATGCTTAATGATGGATTTCCGCAAAGTAACGCCTTTTTCAATCAAAAGTCTTTTGATGTATACGTCAACGATGGACCATGTTATCTTCTGGAATGAGAGCGGATATAAACCTAATTTTGTTTTAAATTTGCGGTTACAAGTTGCACAATGAAACTGACCGATATAATTTAGAGTATATGTCAGAGGAATGTATAGGACGGTTTTTTGAAAAGGCGTTTTGCATCGAGATCTTTTAGTCAATAGTCTTTGAATGCTTTACCGCCTTCTTTAGTCAGTATGATCTCTGTTGTGCGTGCCTTTCCCACTTGTTTGGAGATATATACAGATGGCGCTTAATCACATCTCTGTAATGAAGATATTGACCCTCAGGTTTGCACTTTCCACGACTCAGCTGTGAATAGAATACAGAAATAGGCAGTCTGGATTCACTTGTGGGTATAATATGATCACATCATCCTAATCGAAGTGGAGTAATTAAGCTGCCACAGTGATAGTCTTTTATATTGTCATATCACATAGCGTATACCCGACACTTGTGAAGCTTCTAAGTTGCCATGACGGTACCCACCAGCTATGGTTTACCGATTTCTTTTTAGTCACTGTTGTTCTTCGACTGTATTGTGCTTACTACTAATAGTAAGTATACTAATAGTATGTCGAATAGAGTCGTCAATTTGCCATGTTACCTAACTTCTATATAGAGGTTTACCGAAAAGTCGTTTAATCTTTGCTACAAAGGCAATTTTCTTTAGGAAATGAAGCTGACAGGCGTGTTGATAACGAGAGAAAATCGCACTTAGAATTCACGACACGTCTTACCGTCAGATGCGTTTCATTAGCTACAATCGTGATGGGCAATACAATGGGTCTACAGCCTTTTTGTTACTGCGTTCTCTTAGTTTCTAGAATTACGTGAATATTGCACAGATATTAAATAAATCCTTAAGAGACTTTTAATATGTTGCAATGAGTTCAATTAATGAGACTAATGTTATTAAAATGTAAAATAGCCGATTTAATTTATTTAAGTAATATAGCCAATGGAATTATAGACTGTCCAAAATTATTATCTAGAGTTCAGTTATGTGTCCCCACAAGTACATTAAGAAAACCGAAGCTATTATATGTACCACTTGTCAGGACGACATATCGCCAAAATGCCTTTTTGATCCGAGCATGTAAATATTTTAATTCTTTAGATTTTAACCTAGATTTAGTCTCAGATAGTATATCATGCCTCAGACAATGTTTATCTAGAGATTCCATAGTATTAACTTTGTGTATGTTATCAAGTTTTTATTTGTACATCTATATTGATAGATGTCTTTTCTTTGTTTATTTATAACTAGCGGGCCCGGCAGACGTTGTCCCGCCCTGACTATAAAAAAATCCTTGACAAATTATATACTAAAACCTTCCTCGTGAATCACTCTATCTACTGGTGAAAACCGCAAGAAAATCCGTTCAGTCGTTTTTGAGTTTATCGCGAACAGACAGACAGACGCGGTAGGGGACTTTGTTTTATACTATGTAATGATTTTTATAAGTGAGAATTTGTAATTAGCTTCTGTATGTTATTTATTTGTTATTTCATTAGTGTTAGCTGTAAGTTTTCCTAAATAAATAAAATAAAATAAATAATTACGAGTACTTATTGATTATTGAAAGGACTACGTCTGTTTTGTATCGAATGTATAAATAAAATATAATTAAAAAGTAATTACATACTTATATACATTATGGATTTTAGCATTTGATGGCAATCTTGTGATGTTAAATTACCATGTAGTGTAATATGGTATACACGTCAATCCTCTAGGGGGACTGGCTCTTAAGTACATCTATCGGAACTCACCTATAGGTGCTTGGCGACGGATTTTGAATTTAAGGGTGGTAACTAGTTAAGTGACCTTAGAAAAAAGCCTTACCGCATGCCATGGTTTTATCTCAAGGTTTTTATTCACTGAAAGCCCCACTCATTCGCAAGGAGTCGAACCTACGTCGATCGACCCGATGTCCGAACACAGTAATCACTGATCTCACATCGCTTCAAATTCACTTCTACCCGACAGGAACGGCCTTCATATAAACCAAGTTTTTGGTTATATTAAAGCAATGTTATCCAAAGTTATAGTTAAATTAAATTTTCATTAATTAATCGAATACACTAAAAGAAATACAATGTATTTTTAATATATGTTTGTATGTAATATTTCTTCGCAATGTTTTGTATCAAAAACGACTTTATGTCGATGTCATTCCTTTCAACATAATACTGAGAATAACAGGCAAAGATAAAAAGCATTGCAATTATTAGTATATTAATAATTTTACTTGTTTTCTGTAATTATTTAGAATTAGTTACTTGCTAAGACGTAAGTGAGCCAACAGAATAGCTATGAATAATATATCCATTAGCAGTTATATCGTGAAAAGTATTCCTAATGAAATGAAAGACGACGAACAAATTTTTAACGAGAAAATCTCTTTAGAATTCAATGTACGTGGTACGTACCGTCGTGAAATACATTTCATTAGGTGTAACCGTACTAAAGAAGCAAAATACTTTTTACAGAACTTTTACTACACAGTAAACTTTCTTATCTGTCTTTTATTTATTTGCATTTCAAAGGCAGTAAAAGTTTATAGTTACGAGGTATTGGTTGGTTCTATTGAAAAGTCGTAAGTATATTTAACTAAATAAAATATAAAGTGCATATTAGTGCGTATTAGTGCTTTGATTAACATATTAGGTCTTTACCTATGAAATTGCCGTTTTGTATGAAAAAATTTAAACGAATTTTTTTTTTGTATTTTTTATTTGTATTAATCGAAGTAATCACCCATGCAATCAATGCATCTTTGCCACCGTAGTGGCAGTTTATTGATGCCTTTCTTAAAGAAATCAGTTGGACGGGACGCAACAAATTCTTCAAAGGCATTTTGTACTGCCTCTCGGGTATTGAATTTTTTCCCGCCAAGGAGTTATCCAAATTCTGGAAAAAGTAGTAGTCTGTAGGCGCAATGTCTGGTGAGTAGGGCGGATGACGGAGAACTTCCAACCCCAGGTCTTGCAACTTGGAGACCGTCTGCTGTGCAGTATGAGGTCGCGCGTTGTCGTGCAGGAGCAGCGGAGAAGAGCGATTGACCAATGCTGGTTGGAGATGTGCCAGCTTCTCCATCACTGTGTTCAGTTCTTCACAGTACACATCTGCAGTAATGCTCACCCCGTTTGGTAAGAAGCTGTGATGAATCACACCGGCGCTAGACCACCAAACAGCGACCATCACTTTTCTAGGGGTAAGTTTTCGTTTAGGGCATTGTTTAGGTGCTGAACCAGGATCCAACCAACTTGCTGAGCGCTTGCGGTTATCAAACAGAATCCATTTTACATCGCAGTTAACAATGCGATTCAAAATTCCTTCATTTGTGTGTCTGTTGAGCAGTGCAAGGCACGTCTCGACGCGTACTTCGTGCTGGCGATCATTGAGTTCGTGGGGCACCCATTTAACAAGCTTTTTTACCTTGCCAATTTGACGCAAATGAACCAATATTGTTTTGACGCTAACGTCGAAAGCTGCTGCTAATTCACCCGTAGATTGTGTATCATCAGCTTCCACATTCGCCTTTAATTCGTCATTCTCGACCAAAGTCTTCGGACAACCGTGAGGTTAATTTTTCAGGTCGAAATTCCCAGAACGGAAGCGAGCAAACTAATAACAGGTGGTGCGTTGGTTTGTAGTGTTAGCTCCGTAAACGTCGTTGATGTTGCGTGCCGCTTGTGCCGCGTTGCTGCCACTACGGTACTCATATTCCATAATTACTCGAATTTTTAACGTATCCATGATGACAAAAAAGATTAAAATTTGATGAAAATGTAACACTAATCAATAAACAAATGACTACTTTTGGAAAAAGATTTCCATGTTTTTAAAATAAAATTAATTTGAAATTAGAATTCTTAGCCAAACAAAAATTATTTTAATTTGAAATGGCCAGTACTGCAGAACGGCAATTCCATAGGGTATCAAACCTATCATATACTGGGTGACTGATTACTCGTTAGCAATATTTTTAAAGGATACTCGGTACTAGATACTCGTACTAAATCTATTAAAAAAATAGGTGCTTAATATATGATTTTTTAATTAAATAATAATTATTATCTAGAAAAATACAAAAATTATAGTCAATCCTCTAACCGACTATGTTAAATCACAGTGTCAATGACCGTCGGGTGTAGTGAAAGTGAAGCCAACCAACTAACAAAGTATATTTTTTTCTAATTTAACAAAGCAACAAGGTTTATTGTCCGTTTTATTATCGAAAGCTATAAATTCCGCACTCATCGGTCATTCAACTTAGGTTTATTTAAATTTGTCCCTATACTTTTCAAAGTCTTAGAACAAACTTTAACTTAGGTTCTCTTTGTTGTTTATTAATATTTGTTTTGATATTATTATTTTATATGTTAAATGTGACCATGAATTGAAGGTGGTCACTCTTTAAACAGTCACGTTGTTTAGTTTTTGTTATCCTTAATTTATTTTCGAACTGACTACGCTATTGACCTAACTAGGCCTTTACAGCTTCACCGGACTACGTTATTCTTCAATAACTGGTAAATTTCTTTGCAATGCTAAGATAAAACATACATATTATAAATCAATAATTTTGTGAGTTAATAGTTTTGTATTTGGTCTAACTGATAAACCTCTATTTAACTAGAGAACAGTGTACATAAAAAAATACAAATCGTACATAGGGCCTTATTGCTATCATTACATAGTATAAAACAAAGTCCCCTACCGCGTCTGTCTGTGTGTCTGTTCGCGATAAACTCAAAAACTATTGCACGGATCTTCATGCGGTTTTCACCAGTGCATAAAGTAATTCACGAGGAACATTTTGGTATATAATTTGTCAAGGATTGTTTTATAATCAGGGCGAGACAACGTCTGCCGGGCCCGCTAGTAACGTATAAAGTTAGATAACATTTAATTAGAATTTTATTAGTTGTTACAAAATAATTTAAGCTATTTATAAAGGCAACATTTAAAAATATTTAAAAGGGCAACATTAAATGATAAAAGTTATTTTATGAAAAAAGTTATTTTATTAAAACATTTTGTACCGAACCTAAGTGGGATAAGCGTAAGAAGAAGAAGTAAGTATGGTCACTTTTTGCTTTAACGTAAGACTAACTGAGCGCTGAAGATTTTTTTTTGTGCTTGTGGGTTTTTGACCGTTGTAATTGAACGATAAACACTTCTTGAACAATTGTCCGTACGTGTGTGTTGCGATGCACCGTATGAAGTGCTACAATAGCTGAGGTTAGTGGTTTGCTTTATATGGAAATAGCTGGATTAAAGCTTGTCCAAGGCCATGCCGGATCTCTTTTGGATATTCACGACAACAATTATAATAAAAATTGATAAATTATGAATATTGATAGATTATAACTGACGGACGGAACATTATATGTCTTTATGAAATGGGATATGTAAAGAAAAAAATAATAATTTTAATTTTGACCGTATTAGTGTTATTACAAAAAAGTTAAATACGTATTGAATAATTGCTTTAAAAAAGTTTCGAATGAAATGCACCGCGGGCGCTGAATGTTCGCCATCTTGCTCTTTTGTCTCGCTTTGGTTACGTTAGGTTAGACTTGCGAAAAAGGATAACGAGAACTTGCCTCGGGCGAGCGCGGTGCATTTAATTCGAAACCTTTTTAAAGCAAGTATTCAATATGTATTTAACTTTTTTTGTGATAACACCGTATACGCTTATATGTCGGGGTCCTTTTCTATATAGTAATGATGTACCAAATACAGTTTAAATACATAAATAAAATAACATTCCACAACTAATAGAATTATCGTTTTCATACAATACGATAAATTCTACGTTGAATTGAAACAAACAAGAACTAATTATCTTCAAACTGAACGACACGATCACAACGTCGCGCATTTCTGATCAAATTAAAATAGTGATCGTAATAACCGCAATAATAAGGTTATCGTTAAATAAATTCGTTCATACGTAACACTCAACTTATTGTCGTTTACACCGCGCAAGTCAACTTGACTCATTTTATAGGGAAGCGAAAAATCTGTTGTTTTATTGCATTTATCTTCATATAGTGACATTGATTGACTTCATACAATGATTTGAAGACAGGTCTCTTATTGCTTGAAATGTTCAAAATGTAATATGTAATTTTACGCATAATGAGAATATTTATCCAATAAAATTTAAGAGTAAATACCGCCAGTTTTCGACATAAGTAGCGTTACTTGCTAAATGATGTTATGTGTTTATTGAAGGACTAGCAATAGAACATTTTTATCGTATTTTATATTATGATTACTTATGAGAATTATTTCAGTTTTGGATATTCTTGATTTTTGTCCCACTATCTATAATAGACCTCCGTAATATATGGATATAACAATATACATACACGGTATAACAAATTTAAACAAGTACGTACCATTTCTCGGTTATTGTTAAAACATGAATCATAAATAATCAAATAAACTTGTTCAAACAAACTTTTTAAATCAATGTTTAAATTAAGTGAAATTTTGTGTTATTTAATTAGCTTATGTCAATAGTTGCATTCGTTTAAAATAAATATTTAATTAAAAATTATGGATTTTTTTCCTTTTACTTATTTCAATATTAATTTTCATAACAATAACAATGTTATATAAATAATGGACTTTACAATACATACGACTATTTTCACAAGTTTTAAATTAGATTTTCAATCAATGCTCATTTATGAATATTCACGATTTTAATTTACAAAAGAAATTGTTAACAATTTAAATTTACTAGTAGGGCCAGTGGTCGAATTGACCATAGTTTTGTTTTAAGTTTAACTGTTTAGGGTTTTTTATAAAGGGTATAATTATAATAAAGTTTTTATATGGTAGTTTTTGGCACTTTTTTTTAATTATGTAAACATAAAAAAATTATGTAAACGAAAATTGAACTTGAATTTGGATTGCTTTACTTTATGACACATGAAGAAAGAGTATGAAGTGAAAGCAGTCCTGTCACCTAAAAATTTTGACATTAATAAGACAATGAGAATAATAATTATTTAATGGTTCCATAAATTTACTAAAGATAAATTTTTATATAGAAGTATTAATGTATATTATGAATTTATATATTATTTATTATAAAATTAACCTACAATTTTACCAGTTGATTTAAAGGGCACGTAAGGATGCAATGTCAGTCATGTTAAAAATATTGAAAAGGTAATAGGAACGTAACAGTAAAATGACGGATTTGAAATGTTTTATTAGTTTACATGTGTGTATATGTTGAGTAAAATTCAAGCAGTAGTGTGAGTAATGTATATTTTAATTAATTTAATATGCTTGTAATGCATTTTATATAAAAAAAATAGCTTACTGCACTTCTCCTTCATATAAACTTTAACTATGCAAAATTTCAAGCTCATTCGACCATAGTTCATTGATTTTCTAAGTTTCAACTTTATTAGGGTTCTTTTATCAAAGGGTATAACTTCTATAATCAAAGTTTTTCATCATGGCTAGTTATTTGGCACTATTTTTTAATTATGTAAACATAAAAAAATCTATGTCTAAATGAAAATTGAACTTGAATTTGGATTGCTTTACTCTTATGACACCATGAAGCAAAGAGTCATGAAGTGAAAGCAGTCCTGTCACCTAAAAATTTTGACATTCAATAAGACCAATGAGAATAATAATTATTTCAATGGTTCCATAAATTTACTAAAGATAAATTATTTATCATAGAAGTATTAATGTATATTATGAATTTATATATTATATTATTATAAAATTAACCTACAATTTTACCAGTTGATTTCAAAGGGCACGTAAGGCATGCAATGTCAGTCATGTTAAAAATATTGAAAAGGTAATAGGAACGTAACAGTAAAATGACGGATTTCGAAATGTTTTATTAGTTTACATGTGTGTATATGTTGAGTAAAATTCAAGCAGTAGTGTGAGTAATGTATATTTTAATTAATTTAATATGCTTGTAATGCATTTTATATAAAAAAAATAGCTTATTACACTTCTCCTTCATATAAACTTTAACTATGCAAAATTTCAAGCTCATCCGTTCGCGCAATTCGCTTAAAAAGGGGTACAAAGTTTTGGCTTCACGTATTAATATATAAGATATACATTTAATTAACTATAATTATTAATTGATTACTTACTATATTAATTATTTATGTACTGATGTATGGTATGGATTTAAATATTATTATATATTTAAAATTATTATATTATTCTAAAATTAAATTGTAATTTGAGCAGTTAAATTCAAAGTGCTTGTAAGGTATGGAATGTAAGTTGTGTTATAAATATTATAATAATAGTTATATGTTGTAATATCATTGTTGAATGTAGCACGAAAAAGAGTAATTGGAACGTAAGAGTAAAAAAAAATACATACAGTCGAACATAGCAACCTCCTTCGCAACCTTTTTTGAAGTCCCTTATAGACGGATGTCAAAATGTCTTTTTTATTTACATGTGTCTATACGTTCTGTAAAATTGAAGCAGTAGTGTGAGTAATGCATATTTTAATTAATTTAATGTACTTCTAATGCATTTTATATAAAATAAATAGCTTTCTGCACTTCTCCTCCATTTCACGTTCATCCGTTCACGCAATTCCCTTAAAAAGGGGTACAAAGTTTTGGCTTCACGTATTAATATATATGATATACTTATTCATAAAATTTACAAGTGCTTCGTTAAATTCACGGTTACATTTATTACGTTATTCACTTACTATTTACACATGAAAAAATACAGTACTTTTTATACATATTTTATACAGTTATTTCTATAATACAATACAACAATTAAGTTATACAATACTTTATAATATACTTAACTAGCGGGCTCGGCAGAGGTTGTCCCGCACTGATTATAAATAAACCCTTGAAAAATTATATACCAAAACATTTCTCATGAATCACTGTATCCACTGGTGAAAACCGCTTGAAAATCCGTTCAGTACTTTTTGAGTTTATCGCGAACAGACAGACAGACAGACGCGGTAAGGGTCTTTGTTTTATACTATGTAATGATAATATTTTTTTAATTACAATTTACTCTATATTTATCTCGTATCAGTGAAGATTCTTATATCTTTTCGCTAATTTTTGTGCGTTAAATTACCACATAAAACTTAATAAAAAAATGAAGCAATGAATTTTGAACTATGATGGCTCAGAGTGTCGATGGCCGCAGGCTAGCTTCCCTACAATATATCAATAAAGGAAAACATTGTAATTAAGTTTTATGGTAGGGTGTTTTTAATACCCGTCTGGTTAGATTAGTTACATTCCGGTAGCCCCATTTGAGAACCTTTTCTGTCTAATTTTCTTGTTATAATTGTGTGCCACATCGTCACTTAACATCAGATGAGGTTGTGGTGAAATGGTAAAACATACAAAAATATTGAAAAAAAAAACTGTGTGTACTTATGTACACGCGTTAGAAGTTATACTTTTTTGGCGTAACAAGATAAAAATCTTTTCAAAATTTTTATCTTTCGCCTTATTCTACGTTTGTAGAGAAAGCAACATTAACAATAGAAAAAAGGTATTTAATACATTGAAAGTTTTAATACAAAGAAATACAAACAACAAATACAAAGAAACAAAATGTTGACTATAGCTAACTTCAGGGTGTCGGTTTTTCGTGACGGTGTGCGTGCGCATCGTAAAAATTTACTCTCATAAAAGAAGTATAACTTCAAAAAAACAAAAGGTTTTGTAATCAAGTTTTATCACAAACTTAATGATATAAATTACATGAACAACATAACTGTTATATTCAAATAAAACATGTGCTATAATATGCTATTATTATAAACTAAACTCGAATTGCGACGTATATGTAGTCCGGAATAGTTTCCCATTGCTTCTTGTTCCGGGAAAATTAATCAACCGCGCATAACATGTCAGAGACATAAGCCGCCGCGCCGTGGGGTAAATCACTGACTGACTTCAAATTACCCAGCGATGGAATAATAAAGGACATAAATCGAAAGAAAAATGAATGGGAATGCGGAACGAGGAAATTAAAATTTATCAATCGAATTCGTTTTGCATAGCACAGGGGTTTAAATATATTTTTTCTGAATTCAATTTTTGTTTGCGTTCTGATTACCTTTGTTTAAAATTAATAAAAATATACGGTATAGTTGCTATTAATTTTGCAGAAAAACATAGCAACAAAATCAGTACGAAGTAAATTACCTTTCAATATAAATAGCAATATATGACCAAATAAATAGTAAAAAATCTTACTTTTTATCTTCAGAATATTAACAAGACTATGCTTTTATATAAGTCAATAAAACGAACTGATTAAACAAAATATAGTATAATCTATACAAGTTATATGTGTAATGTATGTGATAAATATATTTTGTTCTTCAACATAAACAAACCAGAGTTGATAAAATTCGAACCATTGTAACTATACGATTCACTAACCAATTATTCAAAGTTCATATTAAAATAGTCATATTTATATTAAGGAAATCATATTCAAAGTTGAAAGTAGAATATTATTCGCATTTTGCACAGAGTGCACGGTATTTGTCATTTATAACCTGTTAGCATTTAGCGTAACGCTTACTTCTGACCTGTAAATCGTGGAGAACGCACGTGCGATAAATAAAGTTTTATAATTTGTTGCTAAGTTATTCACTAACATGGAATTGTTTATTACGGATGACGGTAAGCTTATTTGTTTCATTTCAATGTGTTGTTGAATTACTTAAAATTATTTATATTATATGTTAGTCTTCTGAAAGCGAAGAGTGAGTTAATATAATTTTCACCTTCCATGATCGGGTTCATTGGAACTTTATCGTTTGGGGTCAATAACATCAGCGAATAAAAAGTAGATATAGGTATGTGGATTTGAATGGATTCAACTTAAAATGACTTATTTTTATGATATTTTTGTGATGTTTCTTATAATCCCAAAACTGTATAGGCATATTAAGTTAAAGAAGAAAAAGATATTTATAATAAAAAAATATGTAAGTTTGTTCTAAGTAATATGTATTACCGAGAAAGATTGTTTTCGTATGTTTATCAAAATATAACTGAATAAAGAGACGATAAACTTTATGTTAAAAAATAGCTAACGTATTCGCATAAGTTAATTTCTTCTTCATTATTTTGTTATTCTATCTAAATTATTGAAGTTTAATTATAAAGTGCCAAAGTTGTTAAACCCCAGCTTGGATTATGCAGTATTGCAAATCACAGCTAATAATCTTTATACACAGGTCATGTTAGTATCTTCAAAAATAGTCAATTAAAATTAGGTGTAACTGTAGGCTATAATCAACTCAACTTTAAAGATAAAATAAGATGTCAATATTCATTTTGATATACACAACTCGATCAGAAATAAAGGATACTAAATAATATTTAAGTTCTAACTAAATTAAAACTATCAGTTTTCATTAGACCCAATTTCATTAGAATACGGAATCTTAGTAACTTCAATTAGACATCTTAACCGCAGGTCAAGTGTCGAGTTACAGTAATTATAAGGAAATAAAATAAGGACAATAACTGTTTTGGTGTTAACAGTGTATTAATATTAATTGCACTGAAATTTAAAGTGTATTCATCACTTCACATGTTAGCAAGCAGAGATAAATGGTAGTTATGATAGCATCTATTAATCTTCGGACTTGAATATTTTATATACGAGTTCCAAAATATAGTTGCGTGTCACTTGAATGTCGGTGATATACAATCTTACACTAAAAGCGACTGCTGATGAAGATGATGGTGATGAAAAACCTAATAATATTTGTATTCTTAAACATTTGTTCACAAATACTATAGCCAAAGTAATGGTTTAATATACAGGAGATAAAACTGATACATAGCAAAGCCAGTGTTACAGAGCTACATACAGATACCTTATACAACTTTGATACTGTTTTAAGCAATCATAACCGAAGTCCATATTTCTACAGCCTGATATTATTTTTCTATTAATTGATCTACTAAAGATCTTAGATTATTAGAAAATATTTGTTACAGGTAAATATAGAATAGAAAGTCTGTCAGCTGCTACAATCCCTCAAGCATTAGAAGTAAGTCTAAAATTACTATTAAATAATCATTTCAAAGACATTATTTCTATATATAGTCGCTTAGCAAACAACAGCGGGAAGTTAATTTGGCTCATTTTACAGGGGAACGATAGAATTGTTTTTCTTGAATTGCATTATCTTGTATTTATCTTCATGCAGTAATTAGTGATTTGAACGCTGGACTCTTATTGGTTAAAATGTTCAAAATATAATGTGTAGTTTGACGTGTCATAAGATTATTTACACAATGAGATTAAAAAGTAAAAACCGCAAATATTTGACTTAAGCGGTGTTGTTTGCTTAACGACGATATTTTATTATCACTTAGAAATATATTCCATATGTGTTAGTGTTTGAAAACTAAAATCTAAAGTTTTAACTGTAGTATGTCAGCAACATAATAACTGATCGTTTTTTACTTCTGAACAAGCTGACAGTTTGTAATTTCATCAGAAAGGAATATAACCGTTTATGATTTGCTTTCATAAAACAGGTTATCAGAGAAAGTTTCTGTCAAGATGAATCTGTATGCATCGGAACGGAGATTAATAAAAATCCGATAGCTGCTGAAGAGTTATTGGAACTATGTGCTGACGCTGCACTAGATGGTGTCTCCCTAGTTGCCCTAGCTGTTGATACGGAAGAAGTCGCTGCAGTTAGTTTTAATAAATTGCAGGTACGTGTATATGGTTTTTATTGGTTCCAAAGAAATAAATGTTGATTTGTATAAAAGAAATATAGACAGATTTTAATTATCTAATACTCAATATGTTTTAATGTGTTCAGATGCACTTTTGATTAATTAAAATAGTCCAATCGATTTTAAATGGTTTTGTGGTTTTCTGTGTAATTTTTGGTGTGGTCTACGAAGTTCCAAATGAGTTCTCGTTTTTAATCGTAATTGTTGTCATTTTGGTCAATAATTGTTAATAATTAAAGTTTATAAGAATATATTAATATTTACAATTCAGTTACATTTTTTTATAACATAGATACATCTATCTATACATATAATAAGAATGTAAATCTAACGTGCCCGTACTCTTTAGATTGTTGAGAAAAGAAATGTTGCAGGTGTCTTGAAATAACCAATAAAATACGTTTCAATAATTTTTAGAAATGTCTGTCTGTCTGTTTGAACACGCATCACTACTAAAGCTGCGTTCAAGATACAAATCATTAAGCATATCCTCGAGTAACATTTAGTCTTGGTTTCGTTAAAATCGGTTTACTCTATCAAAAGTTATTGTAATTTTAATGACGACGCGACTACGAGAGAAAAGTAGATAAGTAAATAGATATAATATATTCAGATGATTTTATTAGTCACTGTTTTTTTTATATATTAGGTTCCACGCAGACGAAGTGCTAGCACAGCTAGTCTTAACTAATATTGTAAATGTGAATACGTGTTTGTTTGGTTTGTTACATTTTGACGCCTTAATCACTCAATCGACCGTCCGTCCGTCCGTCCGACCGTGAAATAATGTATATACTTTTTAACGAGTACAGAAAATGACAAACTACTTATAATCTTCAAAAAAGTATTGTAAAAACGAACGAACTCAAACACAACAAACCAGTATATATATGTACATGAATATATATATGTATATATACATGAATATACTTAATGCAGTACATAAATATTTAGTTACTACTAGAAATTCACCGTTTTGTTTCATTGCAACATTTTACATAATATGACAGCACAACAACTGGGTAGTAATCAAATTATTATATTAACATAGATAGCGCTATCATTATCATCTAATCATTTAGTCGAATGTATAAAATGTACGAAAAAGGACTCTACATATATTTGCGCAGTACATACCACAATAACAGTTCAATGACTCGGGCGAAAAAGGTTCAATGCACTGGCAATAGACCGCTTCTCGTGTATATCATACCAGGTGAACGTATAGATAGTAGCAATATTTATTTGCATATATATTTTGCAGATGACACTCTGCACTCGACTCTCGTTCCAAATCAATTAAAAAAATAGGTGCTTAATGTTTGACCTAATTATCTAGTGTATATTATACCAGGTGAACGTATAGATAGTAGCAATATTTATTTGCATATATATTTTGCAGATGACACTCTGCACTCGACTCTCGGTCCAAATCAATTAAAAAAATAGGTGCTTAATGTTTGACCTGATTATCTAGAAACATACAAAAATTATACTCAATCCTCTAAGCGTCCAAATTAAAGCACAGTGTCAATGACTGTCGAGTGAAATGAAAGTGAAGCCAACCAACTAACAAAGGATAATTTTTCGAAGTTTGAACAAACAAAAGGGCTTATTGTCCGTTTTATTATGGAAAGTTATTAACTTCGGGCCGCCGTTCGCAGGTTTTATCACCGGTCATTCAACCTAATTATATTTAAGTTATTATCCATATTTTTGAAATTCTTAGAACAAAAGTTAGCAAAGGTTCTCTTTGTTATCTATTAGTGTTTATTTTGATATTATTTTTTTATGTGTTAAATGTGACCATAAGTTTCACATCCTAGTATTCTGCTAGTGTCTAACCTTTCACTTGGTATATGTATAACTTTTGCCTGGGGCCTCGCTTGCCTTAATGTAGATTTTATCGAATTTATCGAACAATTCAAGTTGTTTTGCTATCCCTCGGGTACATGTTCTATTATGCGCCCTTGACAGCATGTATGTAAAATTTCATGATAATTGATCGGGCAGTTAAGGCGTAAAACACAACAAACAAACAAACTCACATTCGCATTTATAACATTACTAATATAGGACAGTAAATTAATGCGAGTTGATAGTAACTATTCAATAGGATAAATCGGTATTATAATCATCCAGTTATTAGCACAGATTAAAATAATAACGTCAATGATTACAAGTATGACCTCAATTTTAAAATCTATTTGAAAAACAATAATATTTCATTTATCACAAGCACGAATAAACCGGTTTTTTCCGGTTTGACCGGTGGAATATCAACTCGATGTTCGCAGATTCGAACCCATTTACCAACGAATCTATCGGAATAGGTGACGGTGAAGGAAGACATCGTGAGAAAACCTAAGTGATGCTCTCGTGTCTGTATGCGAATCCTTAAAGACCAAGTTCAAGGAGTACGGTATCTTAACTCTGCCCTCCCAATACATTCTTGACAATTTAATGTATGTCCGTAAGAACCTAGAAAAGCTAGATTTCGTAAAATACCGGCACAATCTAAATACTAGAAACTGTGACAAACTGGTTGTCCCACGTTTTAGACTTAGTAAAACCAGTAACAGTGTTTTGGGAAATAGTGTTAGATTTTAAAACAAAGTCCCAAAGAATATTACCGATTTGCCGGATTGTGAATTTAAGCGCTATGTCAAGCTGGTTTTGATGTCAAAAGGCTATTATAGAGTGGATCAATATGTGAACGATGGTGATGTTTGGAATTGACTCATCTCTGTGCATCTATTAAAAACGTTTGTGAAATTTACTATTACATAGAATATATATTATATATATTTATATATTTTATATATATCTAAATATTATATATATTTGTTAAAGGGATAAACCAGATCGAGTTTCTTGCCGGTTCTTCTCGATGACTGGGTTGTTTTCCGAACCGGTGGTAGTTTTGACGTTCATAAGTGCCTTCTTAGGGCCTAAATTGAATAAAGTGTTTTTGAATTTGAATTGAATTTGAATTATGTGGAAAAACATGGAACTGTGGATTTCTCACAGTTTGAAATCGCCAATACGTTGTGGGCAGGCGTGGTGATTATGTCTATACCTTTCTTTGGGAAGAAGCCTATGGCCCTGCAGTGGGTCTCTTACAAGCTGATGATGATAATAACAAGGAACCCGACCCGGCTTTGCCCGGGTATAATAACAAAGAAATAGAGACGTAATCTTCCCTTTACAGTACGAAAATGTAATGAATTACAATGACAACAGAACGTCTATCTGTCAATTTTGTGAATATTTTAAAAGATTTTCCTACTGTCGTCTAACACACTTACTCACTCTCTATCTTATATAAGCGTTGTCCTGCCAAGTACAAACACACCAAATAAGTTGTAAATTGATTTTTTTTAACAAACATACAAGTTCTCAAATTTGTTTCAGGTACCAAGTATAAACGAGAAACAATTCTTCGAAGTATTCGCTGAAGAAAGATGTACACAGTCATCATCAAGAGCGCTAATCAATTTTATGGCCGATTTGGACGGGAGAGTTAATCTGTTTGACATGTGAGCCATTTCTTTCGACTTTCCATACGCAAAATACAAAAAGAAAGTAAAGTTTATGACATTTTTTAGAAGATAGTGTAAAGTGATTAAACAACTTTGTTTTTTAATGTAACCAAATATGATTTAGTAACTTCAAATGACTTCTGCCGGTGTGCCAGAAATATTGGTAATCTCATAAACAAAATATTAAATAAGACTTTAATGGAAAACTTATAAATTGATTGTAAATTTAAGCCTTCCTTTTTTTTTTTTTATTGTAGCTCGGCAAAGTGACTGTACTGTGCCTGATGGTAAGCACAGTACAATCCAAAAACAATGGCGACCACCGAAAGACATACTATCCATCGCCGGTCGCCGCTGTCATGCCGGCCTGAAAGCCACCCAGTCAGGGACAGCCCCCCCCCCTCCCCCGGTTGCTGGATATACACCGGCTGATCCCGGAACGCGACACGCCCAAACGTGCCACTATGGCGGGTGTTCCACCTGGTGTACGGTGGTCGCGATCCAGTCGGGTACAGACACCCTACCACCCCGCAAAATGTTTGTAGGACGAATAAGAGTTTATATGAACGATAATTTTACCACTATTTTTATTATTGCTACTTGAATGTGTTTGACCAAACCTAACAAAGTTAAAAGGATGCTTTAGTGAATAAAATATTTTTTAATTGAAAAAAAGTGTTGTTAAGTTTATAGATTAATTAAGAACAACCGTTGTAGTCCGGTGAAGCTGTTAAGGCCTTAATATGTCAATAGCGTAGGCAATTCGAAAAAGAAAGAACATTCCTATTTTTTCATTTTTATATCTGCTTTCATTTCCTCACCTTCTAATATTATACTACAATGCGGATTATCAAGAATTGAATATATTCACTCAACTTGCCTATATATTTTTTATTTATATTTGATCCAATACTATACGTATCTCATCTCTAATTTTAACATAGAAGATACTTTTATATATTTAACTTAATATTACACCAATAATAATATAGTAAAAACATTATTTTATATCCACAGGTATGGAATAGACTGTAGCCTTGAGATAATGTTCTTAGCTACCTCTCGACACCATAGAAACAATAGACTCGCGACTTTACTATGCAAATATTCGATAGAGGTCGCAAAGAAGATCAAAAACGGACCGATAGCTGCTACTAATGTTCAAGATCTAGGGGCAAAATATTCACACATACCGCTACGACAGATTACAAAGAACTACCCGAAGATATGTCAAGCGCTTTGTACTTCGATTCCGACACAGAAAATAGTGAAATCGTTGGGTTTTACTATACATTTACGAGTTTCCTTCGAAGAATTTGTGTACAACGAAAAAAGTTACGCTGAAAGAATAGGGTCTGATCCCTTTTGTGAGGTGGTAGCCATGAAACTTTATTAGGTACTAGATTTGTCCACGGTTCTAGCTGCACTCTCTTTCTCACTCTGCACTAGTATGGAACTAAGTATCATAACGTTCCAAATCGTTACATTTTAAAAAGCAAAAAATTAAAAAAGTTACGTCAAATTTATCATCCACTAGCGGGCCCGGCAGACGTTGTCCCGCCCTGATTATGAAAAAATCCTTGACAAATTATATACTAAAACGTTCCTCATCAATCACTCTATCCATCGGCGAAAACCGCATGAAAATCCGTTCGGTAGTTTTTGAGTTTATCGCGAACAGACAGACAGACGCGGTAGGGGACTTTGTTTTATACTATGTAATGATGATGATAAATGGACGAAAAAAAAATTAATTTAAAAATCAATAATTAGTGGCACAGACATCACTTGAATATTTGTAATTAGAACTAACATGTAATATGAGTTGAATCAGTTTTACAATCTGTATTATTTTTTGATCTGATATTTGAAACGTAAACCTAAGTTATATGCTTACTAAAATGACTTCTTATTAGACTTATAGTATTCACTAGATATACCTAAAAAACAGTAACTAATAAAATCATCTGAATATATTATGTATTTTTTATTTGTATTAATCGAAGTAACCACCCATGCAATCAATGCATCTTTGCCAACGCAATGGCAGTTTATTGAAGCCCTTCTTAAAGAAATCAGCTGGACGGGAGGCAACAAATTCTTCAAAGGCATTTTGTACTGCCTCTCGGGTATTATATTTTTTTCCCGCCAAGGAGTTATCCAAATTCTGGAAAAAGTAGTAGTCTGTAGGCAGAAGGTCTGGTGAGTAGGGCGGATGACGGGGAACTTCCAACCCCAGTTCTTGCAACTTGGAGACCGTCTGCTGTGCAGTATGAGGTCGCGCGTTGTCGTGCAGGAGCAGCGGAGACGAGCGATTGACCAATGCTGGTTGGAGATGTGCCAGCTTCTCCATCATTGTATTCAGTTCTTCACAGTACACATTTGCTTAATGCTCACCCCGTTTGGTAAGAAGCTGTGATGAATCACAACGGCGCTAGACCAGCAAACAGTGACCATCACTTTTCTAGGGGTAAGTTTTCATTTAGGGCATTATTTAGGTGCTAAACCAGGATCCAACCAACTTGCTGAGCACTTGCGGTTATCAAACAGAATCCATTTTTCATCGCAGGTAACAATGCGGTTCAAAATTCCTTCATTTGTGTGTCTGTTGAGCAGTGCAAGGCACGTCTCGACGCGTACTTCGGGCTGGCGATCATTGAGTTCGTGGGGCACCCATTTGTCAAGCTTTTTTACCTTGCCAATTTGACGCAAATAGACCAATATTGTTTTGACGCTAACGTCGAAAGCTGCTGCTAATTCAGTCGTAGATTGTGTATCATCAGCTTCCACAATCGCCTTTAATTCGTCATTGTCGACCAAAGTCTTCGGACGACCGCGAGGTTCATTTTTCAGGTTGAAATTCCCAGAACGGAAGCGAGCAAACGAATAACAGGTGGTGCGTTGATTTGTAGTGTTAGCTCCGTAAACGTCGTTGATGTTGCGTGCCGCTTGTGCCGCGTCGCTGCCACGACGGTACTCATGTTCCATAATTACTCGAATTTTTAACGTATCCATGATGACAAAAAAGATTGAAATGAGATGAAAATGTAACACTAATCAATAAACAAATGACTATTTTTGGAAAAAGAATTCCATGTTTTTAAAATAAAATTAATTTAAAATAAAGAATTCTCAGCCAAACAAAAAAGTGTGTGTGTACTTATGTACACGCGTTAGAAGTTATACTTCTTTGGCGTAACAAGATAACAATCTGTTCAAAAATTTTATCTTTCGCCTTAATCTACGTTTGTAGAAAAAAACGACAAAAAAAAAAAAAAAAAAACGACGAGCGTACCAACATGCGCGACTAATATCGAGGTTCAATTTCTATTTTGTTGGTAGCTTTTTTTTCGAGACTTAATGAGCGGTTAAGCAGACAGCTTCATACTGTAAATTTTGTGTCACAGATGCGCGCGCATCTTAAAATTTCACTCTCATCATTTTTTCATAACGCGCCTAAAGAAGTATAACTTCAAAAAATGAGCGGTTAAGCAGACAGCTTCATACTGTTAATTTTGTGTCACAGATGCGCGCGCATCTTAAAATTTCACTCTTATCATTTTTTCATAACGCGCCTAAAGAAGTATAACTTCAAAAATATTTTGATTTGAAATGGCCAGTACTGCAGAACGGCAATTTCATAGGTAAATACCTATTATATATATATTTGATATTTTATTACTTATTCCTACACACCTGCGACATTTTTTTTTTTACAAAAATCTAAAAAGTACAGACACTTTACCTTTACATTGTTATTATATGTATAGATATAGATAAATGATAACTTTATTATAACAGAACAATAAAGAAAACATCTTAAGATATCTCTTGTGTTTATTATTATTTATTATATTACATTATATTAGTTTTACACTACAATATTACATAGTATTACATTATATTTATTGTGAGTTTGTGTGTTTGCTACGCTTTCACGTCTAACCTACTGAATAATCATCATTAAATAATACATACATGTTGTGAAAGGTTCAAAAAAGGACATAGGTTACTTTTTCGTCATAACAACGATATTGTTTCAAAGGGATAGGTTAAATCTAAATTAACACGGTCGAAGTCGCAAACAAAAGCTACTCTATACATATAATAAGAATGTAGATCTAACGTGCCTGTACATTTTCGATTTTCGTGAAAAAAATTATTGCAGTTGTCTAGGAATAAGTAATAACATACGTTACAATCATTTTTTGAAATGTCTGTCTGTCTGTCTGTTTGTATGAACACGCATCACTGTTAAAGTACTGGGTTCACAATAAAACCTTATATAAGAAAATTATAAAGCATATACACGGGAGTAACTTAGTCTTTGTTTCATTAAAATCGGTTCACTCTGTCAAAAATTATTGTAATATTAATGGCGCCGCGACTTAAGTATAAGAGAAAAGTAGACAAGCAAATGGACTTAATACGTTCAGATGACTTTATTAGTCATTTTTTTGTACATCAGATTCCACGTGGACGAAGTCGCGGGCACAGCTAGTTGTAAATAAAATACAACATGTTACATGTTACGATATCCTTTGTATATATAAATAAGATATAGAAAATAAATAAAACAACATTCGATAACCATTGTTGGTTTTGACGCAACACGACAAACACGACATTGAATCGGAGTGAACAAGAACCAATTATCTCCAAGGCGGACGACGCAATTAGAAACGTCGAGTAGTCCGGATCAAACCAAGACGAGGCTCATAATGACTAAAATAATTGCAGTCCTCATCGATTAATAAATATATGAATGCAGGCGAGTGTTCTTAATTTTTTTATCCTTAATATTTAAGGGTTGTCGACAGTATTTTAACCATCTTTAACGTAATAACATGAAATATTTTAGTTTTGCTGATAATTACACCGAATTTTTACAGATTAATTAATACATATTTTATATATATATATATGTATATATATTTATATCACAGGAGGCAAACGAACTGGCGTGTCACCTGATGGTAAGTGATCACCGCCGTCCACAGACACTAGCAACACCAACATCCTGTGTTTGGGGGTGAGGAAGGGAGGGAGATGAAGTGGGCCTCCGGCGCTCTCACTGACCGAACGAAACGCAACAATGCAAGCACTTTTACTTCAGGTCGATGTTTCTATGTTATATATATATATCTGTAAATTAAATTTGTTAATCTATATTACAAATTTAATTTACAGAACAAACATGATAAAGACAAAAATTAATATACATTTAAAAGAGCTCTTAAGAAATTACGTTTAAATACTTCCAAAGTATTGCCTCCTAATATTAACTAACACTGACAGCAACAAGGCTTCACTCGCGTTTCAATTTAATTTTTAAAAATTTTGAATTCATAAGCCTTCACAGTTCGGCTCTTTTCGGTAACAATCGTAGTTTAACAGGTGGCTATCTCGACCCTTGCCCCCCACAACCCGTACTGTGGCACAAGATCTGCCAACACTACTTCGTTCTCGCTTACCATACTTTCTGAGTTACATTTTGTATTGTAATTGCTCTGCCGCAAAAAAATCGTCAAATTAGATATAAAGAGGCTATCTATGATTTTCCTCAGCAAATGAGTTATAAAATGCAATAAAATTGTTTTAACCAGACCGTTAGTTCTAAAGATCAGCGCGTACAAATAAACGAAGAAACAAACAAACTGTTAAGCCTCAAAATATTACTCATTAGTATACATTGAAGAAGAATTGCGATTATATTAATTACATTGTAGCATAAAATATCTCCATATTAGTGAAAACATATTACAATATACAAGCAGTACCTGAGGAATTTAGGAAATATAAATTAGCTTCTTCTATGTTCAATATGTTAAGAAGATTGGTCAGTTCAAATCAGTCAGCTGTGAGATTAGCTAAGAACAACCCTATATGGTTATGTTTATTTATTCCCATTAAAAGATAAATACTCAAAGTTAATAGAATTACGTAGTTATTGCTTGATACATGCAGAGTTATAGACGAAGTAGAATCAATTAACCGAAAGCAATTTGCTCATAGTTGAATGTGGTTGAGCGATGCGATTAGAAACATCTAGCCCCCTGAGCAGATTGAGACAGGCCGAATAATGACTTGAAAAATAATGTTCTACATTTTAAGATAGCCTACGAGCCTCAATTTCAGTAAAATTCATTCAAAAGCGAGTTTAAAAATTTGTATTTGCCATAAAATAATGAAAAGTCTTTCTAAATAAATAAATAAAATTCATAAAACAGAAAGTGATTTAACAAGACATAAAAAAATATGTACCTAGATCCTTTTTTTTTTTTTCTCGAACTGACTACGCTATTGACCTAGCAAGGTCTTAACAGCTTCACCGGACTACTAAGGCGAGCGCTTAAGGCACTCAGCCGATTTTTGTTAGGGCAACCAACTCAAGGGTGCACGGCACACCTCGGCTTGGCTGTTGCCTGTTTCATGCAATTCGCGACCTAACTGAGCTAACCTAAGTTAAGCTACACTATTCATACATATATGAGTTGTTGAAACATATATGTGTACCAAGCATACGTATCTCAACAACTCTTATGTGTATTTTGTATCGGAAAATTTCTAAACTATTTCAGTTCGAAAAGGGGGAAAAAAGTAAACCCTTCCACTTTTTTGTGTAAGCGTGTATGCATGCACGTGTGTGGAGGTGATATGTGTAGTGTTGTTGCAGTGATGTAAATTTGTGTCACTGTATCGCGCGAGCAGCGCACTCAAGGGCTCCATGCCGAGGGAACGGTCCTAGGTACCTAGATCCACGCACTAAAAAACGAATCTCGTGTCACAGGTAATCGACCAAAAAGAAGTTACAAAATTACTGTTGTGTTTGTTTTATAAGATTTTGTTGGATATAACATCAACATATTGGTGTAAAATGAAATTCAAATAAAAGGAATATTGCAATTAAGTTCATTAGAGAAAAGATTTATGTAAATAAACGGAGAAATACAACAATCAGTGACTAATGGAATACTCATCGTTCGACATAGTTCAATGGAGTCGACTTGGAATTCTCTTTAACAAAGATCAATTTGCTCGAAGTTCGACGATGCAATTAGAGATATTGGACAATCTCGAGACAAGATAAGCATATCAATGACAAAAACATTAAATTGTTCATCAATTATTAAGTGGTCACGTCAATATATTGTGTTATGGATTCGACTGAGTCCCAAAATTGTTCGTGTCTTGAAAAATAATAAAACTTCTATCACAATAAGACAGACAGGTAAATTATCATTTGAAAAGACGACTTACGTAGCTTTTAAACCACTAATTGTACCAAAATATTTTGATCCGTAGAATTTCAATATTTCGACTTTATTATGAACATAATATAAAGGAATTATAACGAAGTATACTAGAAATCGACATTGTTTTGTTTGAGGTAATTGAAAATGCTTTAATACCTTCAATAAAGCATATAATTAAAATCAATTTGTTATTAAGGATATTATCATATCTTCTTGAATATGAAATCAAGAAGAAATTTGGCCTCACTTTTCTGCCTTTGGTGCTATATAAAAAGTCAGTTTATGAAAGGGTGCTAATAATACGTAAGCAATAATAGCGGTTTAGGAGTGCTGTCCTACAGACGGGTCCAGTTTTTCCCAAAGGAGAGCAAGAACATAAGTTGATGGTAATAATACTACGCCGATACTTAACGTCTTAAGGATTTCAACCGCCTTTAAATCCATTGTTCTATATATTTTTCCAAATATAGTGGTACTATAAAAACATTTATCAAGTCTTGGGTTATTTGAAGATGTTACCTTTCACCTGTAGGCGATAAAATATCATTTTAGTTTAAGAAATATATACACATTCCATAGAATACTTGTCGTAGTTCGATGTTGCGGACATGGAATCAGAATTCTACAAATCGAACCATTTGACCTCCAAGACTTATGTAATTTTTTTTATAGCATTGGAGGCAATAAAACAGGCGGGTTACTTGATGGTAAGTGATCACCGCCGTCCGTAGACAAAACCAATACCAGGGGTGTTCCAAGTGCGTTGCCAGCCTGTGTTTGGGGTAAGGGAAAGGAGAATGGGGAGATATGAGAGGGGATGGGTGAGAGGAAGGGGAGAGGAGGTGGACCTCCGGCGCTCTCACTGACCGAACGAGACGCAACAATGCAAGCATTGTTACTTCACGTCAAAATTTATTTATTTTACCCTCTAATAATAACACAAATAAGTTTTATAAGCATTTTTAGTACATATTTACCTGTCGTTGCAGATAAATTAGATATTATCTACACAGAGACAGAAATATTACACGTTCCTTGTAAAATATTAATATTTATACAAGCATATTACTTATTTCATACGTCAGCGAGTCAGAAAATTAAGTAAAGAAGTACTGCAATAAACATTTACGCGGTATTATTGCTCTGGTATTATTCTTAGTGATATATGTACGAGTATACGTATTTTTATCACCAGATATATTAAAACAAGCAAAATCTATCTATATTAATAAATCTGTTGTTCCGTCTATACATATGATTCTAGTTTATCGAAATTTTGTGATAAATGTTTTTTATAAATGCGAATGATCACTAACAACACATTAAATAAAATGTTGTCCTGTCTGTCTGAATGTCTGTATGTCCGGAGGAACTCAACGGCTTGACTAATTTTCATTATTTTTTTTACTTGGGAAGCTTATACCGTTTCTCAATTGATACTGAGATAATGATACCGGAATTGTCAAAAATATTATTAGAAATAAAAAAAAAAAATATATTTAGAACGATTTGAATGGAGTTTTGTACACGGGAAGAATTAAAAATCTATTATTACATAGTATAAAACAAAGTCCCCTACCGCGTCTGTCTGTCTGTCTGTTCGCGATAAACTCAAAAACTATTGAACGGATTTTCAAACGGTTTTTACCAGTGGATAAAGTGATTCATGAGGAACGTTTCGGTATAATATAATTTGTCAAGATTTTTTATAAACAGGGAGAGACAACGTCTGCCGGGCCCGCTAGTATACGATAAACACCATGAATATTAATTTTAAGTTTTCGTTTTTATTTATACAAGTCGCATTTAAGTAAATATTATGTCACTCCTACGAGCGAGACTTCTCAAACGACAAGTCATATATTAAAATGATGAATTCTACAACGTTTACGCCATAAAGCGTGCAAACAGAAATATTATATATACGTACTAGCTTCTTCCCGCAACTTCGTCGGCATCGAATAGTTACTTTCAGCTAACGAACAAGCAGCGGAAGCTCTGAAATGGAAAAAAAAAGATTTTGAAACATGGGTCGTTGGTGCTCCGGTTCTATTGGCCTTAGCACGACGATATATAGCCTCCACAAATGAACTATTATACTGAAAGCTATTAGACTGAAATATATTTTTTAAACTGAACCAGTAGTTCCTGAGATTAGATAATTCCACCAAACAAACAAACCCTCCAGCTTTATAATAATAGTATAGATACGAAATGTTCATACGAAAATTTTTTACTCCCGTCTGCGCAATTGGTTAAAGTCGGTCATATCGATACTAAGTAAGGAACTGATAAAATAAGACTGTGGTGACACTATGACACACATTTTCGCAACAAAGCAGCGGTTTTTACGATAATGTATTCTTAGTTTGAAGCTAATGGTTGGTAATAAACATTGAGTATTTTAACACTCGATTCTAAAATTAAAAATATTTAAAAAACCACAGGAATTTCATTATCCCTTATAAAGTAATTACTCGAAAACAAGTAGCTTTAATGGAACACGCGTACAATCGACTACATAACTCAATAACTATAGCTATAACCGCCACTTAATACTTTAATATACAATTAGCGTCAACGCATGTAGGTAATTTATGGTCGTGACAGCAACATAATTACACAATTACGTTTGTAAAACTATATGTTGGTACATATAGCGTATACGTATCGAATTTCAAAGAGTAAGAAAATAATGTTGCACTCATCATAAATATAAAAATAGGAGTGTGTGAAAAAAAAAAAAGGGTGTAAATTAATACAGCAGATCATATTTTTTTATGCTTTATAATTTGTCAAGATTAAATGAAATTGGTTGAAATATAACGATAATTGTTGGAAGCGTCGGAAGAAGTCAAGCCGCATAGGAGATTTCATAAAAAATGCTTATTAATCTTTTGAAAAAAAAAAAAAAAAATTAAAAAAAAAAAGGGGAGGGAAGAAGATGGGGGAATAGAAAAAGAATTTTTTTTTTTTAGAATTTTTAAAAAGATATAAATATTTTAGGAATTTTGGTGTATAAAATATTTATGGTCCTCTCCTCATTATTTTTAAAAAAAAAAAAAATGCGCCCATTTTGTCAATGTTTTTATAGATTATTGGAACTTTTTACACCACATTCAGATTTCCGTATGTTATTGTAACCATTCGGAATCAGATGGTAAAATGCTGACACTTAGAGAAGAATTATCCAAACTGGTGCAAGCACTTACATTCAACAATTGATTTTAATTTATATAGACATTAGTGGGCCAGGCAGACGCTGTCCCACCCTGACTATCAAAAAATCCTTGACAAATTATATACCAAAATCTTCCTCATGAATCACTTTATCCACTTGTGAAAACCGCATGAAAATCCGTTCAGTAGTTTTTGAGTTTATCGCGAACAGACAGACAGACAGACACGGTAGGGGACTTTGTTTTATAATATGTAATAATAATCTAGTGAAAGATATGAATAACGATTATTATGATTAGAGTAGTTAACCTGTTCTACATGTTACAAATTATTTATTATTAAGTATATTATAAATTGACTGATTAATACAGCAGATCATATTAGATTTAGCTTTATAGATTTTAATGTTTTACCTCATTCTCACTAGATGTTAGGTAACAATGCGGAATCAGATGGTAAAATGCTGAACTTAGAGAAGGACTTGCTTCAAATTGCGGACATTGGTAGACAGACACAAAGTTGTTTGACAACATTTTTCTTTTCGAATTGACTACGCTATTCGCCTAGCAATGTTTTAACAGCTTCAGCGGACTACTAAGGCGAGCGCTTAAGGCACTCAGCCGATTTTATATTGACGACTAGCTCAAGAGTGCACGTCACACCTCGACTTGGGCTGTTGCTTAGGTGACGATGTCTACAACGACGTGAATCTAATTAAGGTAACCCTAAGCTAAGCTACATATTCATACGTATATGAGTTAATGAAGTATATATGTGCACCAAGCATATATACCTCATTAACTCTTATATGTATTTTGTATCGGATAAGTTTTCTGAACTAATTTAGTTTGATACGGGAAATAATAACCCTTCCACTTTCATGTGTAAGCGTGTATGCGTGTACGTGTGTGGAGGTGATGTGTGTAATATTGTTGCAGTGATGAGAGATTTGTGTCACTGTATTCGCGAGAGCACCGTACACAGGGACTCCACGGCAAGGGAACGGACCTAGGGTTGAGCTAATGCCGAGGGAGCACAGTCTGGTGTGCGGGAGCGAAGTTTACCCCTAGACCACGGCGGGCAACAGATTTTGAACTTGTCGGTGGTAGGTGATAGTTAACTAAGCGAAAATTATTAGATTACAATGATACTCCACCACCCGACACTACTCGTATTATCTTAGCATTACAGATCTTAGTTTTATATATGACTTTTATGAGATATTGTCAATAATAGGGTGCACTTTTTACAACCTTCTTTAAAAGTAAATTTTCGTATAGTGCCAAACCATTCCCTAATGCCTATCTGGCTTGTTATCACCTTCCTATTGAAAATCTGTCTTCAAGTAAGTACCTATCTATAGGTGTATTTTAATTTTGAAAACTGCAGTTATAAGATAGATTTCTTCTAGACTTAATGTTTTAACAAATTTAGTTGATCATCACTTGGTATCAGATAAGGTTGATTAAATAATTAAATATGATTTCAATAGTATTCAAAACTCGTATTGAATTGTAAGAACTATGTTAATTGTTTTAAAGGCTTTTTTACTTTGCCCAATAAGCTAAGTAATAAGGTAGATAATTGAAAAAATAAAACATTAAAATTAACTCAATAGTCCTTAAGTTTCAATCACATATTTATAGGTCTATAGTAAAGGTAAATATTTCTTTTAATAAATCTAAACGTTTAATATATTATTCAATGCCTAAAAAGATAAAATATTACATATGACAGAAAAATGAATTGTAGTCCTAAACAATTGTAACGGAAAACTTTACCAATTTTCTACTCGTCTATACATTTGTTGGTAACCGATCCACTGAAATTGATCCTCTTTGGGATTGTTTGCGAACTGCTTCGCGATGTAATGATCAATTACTGTGAGAATTTGCATTGTGGTAGAAACCGCTTTATACTGTATTGTAATCGTTATCGTCTATTTATGTTTCCCTTTTTATATTTCCCTTGAATAAGTTTTGTATTTGAACACACAGTATATACAGTTTTAAACTTGTTGAAGATATATAATTGTAATTATTTCATATGTTCCAGCATATCTTTCCGCGTAAGTATATTATAGACTTAAAGGAAATATAAAAATGCTCGATTTTATATGACGAATGAAAACGAAACAATTCCAAACGTAAAATTGGGTATATAGGGGTATTTATAAAATAATAAACGAAATATAGTGATCATATTGTCAAAAATTATAAAATATATTTTATGAAATAGTTATTTAAGTCTTTTTATTCGCTTTGCTTTCATAAAAAATAACACTGTTTTGATTGATTTTTTTAGACACGATCATGTACATATTGTATGTATGTGTATAATTCACATTTTAGAATTAATTGATACATAGCGATTGATACATATATCTCCATACTATGTAATCCTAGCGTAGCGGCCCGCTCCGGCTTCGCACGGGTATAAAATATATAGCCTATGTCATTCACTGAAAAAATGATTAAAATCGATCCAGTAGTTTTCATTTATTCATTACTGCCCGTGGCCCGCCTGCGTTTGTTGCAATGTAAACGGAAAAAATGTAATTATTTACAACATCACATTAGAAACCTAAAATATAACAGTATTTCTCCACTATTTAATGGATTTTATTATAGATATAAACCTTCCTCTTCAATCACTATATCTCTTAAAAAAAACCGCATCAAAATCCGTTGCATAGTTTTAAAGATTTAAGCATGCATAGGGATATAGGGACAGAGAAAGCGACTTTGTTTTATACTATGTAGTGATTAACACAATAAAGTGAACAAAGAAAATAATACAATTTTTATGAATTCTAAGGACAATTAATATTCCACTTTCGATAACTGAAAACCTACTGATTTCTTAATAATAATGGAAACACACAACCAAGCGGACAAATAGGTCCATTATGCATTCGGGTAAAAAAGTTATTCGATTTATCGTGAAGTTCAAAAAGCGGGTTATAACAAACCCGCACAATGCTGAAGGTCACGAAGTCGTAAGATACGACAGTTGTGTCCAGGATAGCGACAATCGTATAGGAGGTATAACAATGCTTGTGGCATGCTTAGGCATAGTGACCATGAGGGTTCACAGGAACCTGCACCCGAATAGCACGCGACTTACCTGAACCCGAATAGCACGCGACTTACCTGTACCCGAATAGTACGCGACTTACCTATACCTGAATACCATACGATTTACCTGTACACGAATAGCACACAACTATCAAAGACATAGTGATAAACCCGTTATAGTGGCTCTTTTTTAGTTCATCGCGGTTTCTGGACCACATGGGTATATACCTAGTCTGGTCATAAGTGCTGTTACAAATGAAAATGCATTTTTTTTAACGAAGCAATGTAATATTATTAAAATTTATACCTACATATTTATTAGTCTCAGCAAAAAATACCTGTTTGACACGAATCTATGGATTTACGCTCTGTTTCCAAGGGAAATTTCGCCACTGATTGCTCCAAACATTTCTTAAGAAACTCAATGTCGCCGTGTCGTTTAAAGCAGGCCATGTACTATAAACTGACCATAATTTGAAATCTAAAGGGTTGAGGTCTGGGCTAGATGAGGGCCAGTCTTCAGCTCTTATAAAGTCCGGAACGTTGGTTACAAGCCAGGCGTGGGTAGTTCGTACCTTGTGACCAGGTGCAGAGTTCTGCTGGAAAGTCCACGGTATCTTGCTGACTGACTGACTGTATCTTGATACCCTTTGGCTGAAGATTTTACTCCTTTTTCACAAAAAAGTAGTTTTGTGACTCCTTGATAAGACACGCCCCACCAAACCATCACTGATGCAGGATGACGACCACGTTGTACCTTTCCGACCACTTGAGCAGCTTCTACAGAGTGTGAGCGTACACTTTATCATTTTGCTTATTGTAGTGTTCTTCAATGGTGAAAATTTTTTCATCGATCGATCGATTTGATCGATCCACTGTATTTAATTGTAAAGATTGATTTAGGGCATGTTCTGTATATCGACGATAAGCACTGAGCTTCAGGTCTAGTTTTATGTTATGCGACAGAGTCCAGGCGGGAATTTTCATTTCTCGCGATAAGATTTTTTGCTTCCTAATGAGGTTTCGACGCATTCTGGCTTTAACAGCAGTAACAGCCTTTGTAGTTCTAATAGTACGCAGCCGCCCGATCTTTTCTGGTCTTCGACAGAGGAACTGTTGTTGTATCTGTTGATTTTATTGATAGTATTCGTATATCGATACGAACATACGGCTGATACCAAGCTTTTGAAGGGTCTGGAATATGACCGACGGCTCCACACCCACTTTGTGCAAGGCGATCACTACGATCCTATTTTCTTTAACACCCCATTCCATATTGTAATTTGATAATGAACACGAAAAAATATGTGAAATGGCGCAAAATCGAAAGAAGTTTTTAAAATAATATACGTGTTCCAAATTCAAAATAATTAAAAAGTTGAAAAAAAGAAAAGTTTTTATGTAAACAGTATTTATGGCCAGACTAGTTATATATACGTTATTCATAATTCACATATCTTTGCCATTCCAACTGCGACCATTAACACTGTATATAAACGCCCTTTAATACGCATTGCTAGATTATATAAAGAAATATCACGCACAAATAACAGCATCGTCATATTTTTTGATGCTTTCAGATTATACAAGCAGTCGTTACTTAAAAATGAAATATAACTCTGTGCACTTATATATTTATTCTGTCTGTATAGCACGTAATTAGAATTGGATTGTTTGTTTTGTATAAATGCGATGTATGCCTGTGATCGTTATGATCGTAATATAATTTTATATTGTAATTAAACTATATGCAATTTTATTTATATATAATCTCTATATTGGTTTGCTAAAATTTCAAAGAGAATATCCAGCAGTCTTGAAACTTGGAAGCCCGTATGACATCGGTGACCGATGATAGACTGCCATTGTCTAACCGAGGAGATGTTTGAATTGTATTGTGCTTACATACAATACTATTTACATAAAAAAAGAATCGCGTAAAGCGTAGTTTAATTGTAATTTAAATGGTACCAGTTAAGTTATTCGTTACACAGTAATAGTACCTTGATTTATTTTATTTTTTTGCATAGTGGTAGGAATTCGTCTGGTTAAATATCACCCTCGAGTTGAAAATCTACCACCAAATTCCTGTAAGTGTGTTCCAGGTATTGCACTTAAGAACGATATAGAAAAGATTGTGGTAACAAACGCTTACACCTACCTTTACTAATATTATAAATACGAAAGTGAGTATGTTGGTTTGTTACTTTTTACGCCTTAAATACTCTACCGTAAGTCATGCAAATTCACATATAAATCGTCCAGGATACAGAAACGGACTTAGGACTGTTATAATCCAAAAAAAACACTGTTTCCCTGGCTTTATTAATCTAATAATCATTATTATAACATATGTTATGCATCTGTAAATTCGTGCATAACAAACGATCTCACAATCTACTATGAAAGGACTTTTGTTACATAAATATACCTCTCACAGACACTTCATATAAAACACAAAAGGCAACCGTTAAGTTAAACGTCGATATCCCTGTTAACTAGACTATATTATACCGTCCTCAATGGTTCTCAGATCGGATTCACTTTGCATAGCTCTTGAAATTCAAATGGTGCAGTGGATATTGAAACTCCCCCTTGTCTAAGTGCGTATTTGTTGCCATGGTAACCGTGCCCGCCAAATACTTCGGCTATTTATTTCGTAGGATACAATACAATGGAAATTCTAACAACGTCGTTATTTACATAGAAATGGTTCTTTAGCTTCTTAATTATATTTCTTAGAAATTATAACTTATAATAATAATAACACTTAATTAAGCATAGTATGCAAGCTGTCTTATTACAAAAAAGTAAAATACACGTTAAACACTTTTTGATCACAAAAGAAAGTCTTACCTTTGATTACATATAAGATTACACTTTAAACATTTTCTATCGCTTGTCTAGGTTGACAGTTCTTATATTGTCTTATTGTGATTGATTGTATCTCTATTTGCCAGCAAAAGACGTTTGCTAGTAAATTATGAATTGCGTGGGGATAATTAAATTGAAAAATTTAGATGAATTCACAAGAAAATCATAATTTTTGCTATAATTATGCCATTTGCCAATTTCATTAATATAAGATTGTACAGTCGTTCCACTTTACGCTCTTTGGCCTGGTATGTGACACTTATATGATACTTATTTCATTTACATAATTTCCTCTTAACTGAAACTGTCACAATAATAATAACCAATTTCACTTAAAATAAATACATTTTCGTAATGAGAATCTAAACAAAAACATTATTCATATATTCGAAGTGTTTGCAAAATATCTGTATATAATGGAATGATGAGTTAGAATTTAATGAATGCTAATCAGAGTTGCTTGCATAAAAACTTTAACTAAATTATTTAGCTAGAAACCGCTTGGACACACTCTTTTAATAAAGCATTTGTAACATGTCTTCAGGAAGATTAGGCATGGTTTAGTAAAACATATGTTAAACGCGTGTTCAAGTTTGTTGTTGCAATAAGTCCGTACTTGTTCCTTATGATAACTAAGTTTTGTGGATATATTTTTGTTAATTGACTGAAACTATGTACCGTTACTGGATTAATTATGTCTTTTATATTTTGGCGCATTTCGTTCTGAATAATGCAACTTGTATAATTGGCTCCAGTCTTTGTTAGTCACGCTTACTGTCTGGCAAGGAGTGAGTCGATCCAATAATGTCTTTTTTATTACTACGTATTATAAGACCAAAATAATATTGTTTAGTAAATTTTGAATATAGTCAGTGCAGTATTTCAAGTGTATATATCCTTATATTTTTAATTGGATAATCAGAAGTTTTCACTTATTTACTTATTTACTTCATTCACTTATTTACTGCTTTTAAGATACTACTATTAATTACTTTGCTAACGTTTAGCCTTTACAGAAAATCGTCAAGACAAGCAACTTAGATGATGCCCTGAAAAATTCTCTATCTGCCAATAAAAGTCTTGACAATATTGATTAAGAGATTAAGAGGCCTTTAAGAGATCGGCCTGTACAAACAACACTTCAATTTTACCATTATGTTTAGCTCTATAGATTTTGTCTTATATATGTTATCTAGAAGGTATATAGTAATATCTTTGGTGACGTAATTTCACAGGGAAGCCTGTAAAGTCGCTAAGGACCCAGTGACCCGAGAAAATATAAGTCTTTACGATCGCATCGTAAAGTAAATATCACTGATCCCAAAAAAAGATGTCTGTAGCGTAACACGGCCCTTATTAAACCGCTTTTATAGCTTATTTAGGTTTTATGAGTGATTTTACTCCTAACATTTTCTCATATACACAAATGGGCATTTTTTTAAGTAGCCGTTGGAGTCGTGATATTTTTGTCCCCTAATACACACATCAAAAAAGTCTAAGCAACATGCGTGATATTACAAATTTTACCATTTATATTAATTAATTTCTAAGTATTTACTCAAACAAAGTGCGTAGGTAAGTAAACTTTTTTGTTATTGATGACATACTGGCTGGTTGTAAAAAAAAAATTTGATTATGTTTTGTTTTTTCATAAAATTCAAATGACTGCGAATTTGTTTGCATTTAAGTGCGTTTTAATTGCTACGTTTAGTCTTGATTTTATAATTTTACCAACCATTTAAATAAAGTTAGCGACAAAATTGAATTGTTAGATATTCTTTACGTCATGAAGCGACGTCATTTGATGGCAGATGAAATGCAAAGAGCTGTAGGGATGTTGCAAGCGGGAAGTAATCAATCTCAGGTATCTCGACATTTTGGCATTCATAGAAGTGTTATTTGTCGTCTTTGGCAGCGCTACAATAATACAGGAGAATCCGCTGAACAGCATCCAGGCCGTAAAAGGAGTACAACCACTCGGCAAGACCGGTACATACAACTGACTGCAAGACGTCAGCCGATGTTAACCGCTCGAGAGATAAGTTTGAGGCTACAAATTTCAAGTGGTGTTGATGTAAGTCCTCAAACTGTGCGAAATCGACTGCATGAGTACGGCCTACGAGCTCGACGCCCAATCAGGTGCCCACCGATACGTCACGGGAATCGCGCTCGTCGATATGAATGGTGTAGAGAACGCATAACATGGACCCAGGAACAATGGGATAAAATTATGTTTTCCGATGAGTCGCGATTCGAGTTTAAGCCTGATACAAGAAGGGTGCGAGTGTATCGTCGGCCCGGAAATACTGAAAGGCTCAGGTGCGTTCAGGAAGTTCATCCATACAGCGGCTCAACAGTTATGTTATGGGCGGGTATTATGAAGAACAGGCGAACTGAGCTCGTTTTTGTAAATGGAAACATGAATGCTGAAAATTACATTGAGGATATTCTCAGACCTTATGTCTACCCATTTGCACAAACCTTTGGCTCCGATTTTAGGTTAATGCATGACAATGCGCGTTCACATACAGCTCGGCGAACCAGTGAATACTCTGCAACGGAGAACATCCGGGTATTGCCCTGGCCTGCACAATCGCCAGATCTCAACCCCATCGAGCACGCATGGGACATGCTTCAGAGACGTGTTTTGAAGGACTTGGACGGAGCGACAACAACCCAACAGCTGAAGGATTTGCTACAATTCCATTGGGAGCGAATACCGCAAGATGACATAAACAGTCTCATTAATTCAATGAATAATCGTTGCCGACAAGTTCTGAATAGCAGAGGAGACCATATTGTATTAAATTGTTCTATTCTATCACAATAAATACATTTTCTTTAGAAATTTCATTTTGTAAGAAAAAAGTTTAGTTTCTTATGTATCTTAGTTTCTACAGTATATTCTAATATTGTTCATTTCTGTTATTAAAAGAACTTATAAAGACAACAGCTGTTATTTTTACATCATAGAACCCTAAAGATATTATTTTAAAAATAAAATACAACGTTATAATGTGAAGAACCATCCTAAAATTGAAATTAGTACATGTTGCTTAGACTTTTTTGATAAGTGTATTTTCGAACAGTATATTAAAGAGATGTTTTTTCATTAATAGAACGAGCTGGAGATTTCGTATCTGGTGGTAGGGTTTTTTCCAAGCCCGTTTGGCTAGTTACCAAATCTATACTAGTAAATCTATCGACGAGCACCTATGGGTGTGTTTCGTGTATAACAGCTTTAACGACATCGTTATTTAGCGTTAATTGAGATTATGGTCAAAGACTAAAACTTATAATGAGTAAAAAAAATATTGGTACTATTGGTAGTTTTTTTTTCTCGAACTGACTACGCTATTGACCTAGCAAGGTCTTAACAGCTTCACCGGACTACTAAGGCAAGCGCTTAAGGCACTCAGCCGATTTTTGTTTGGGCAACTAGCTCAAGGGTGCACGGCACACCTCGGCTTGGCTGTGGCCTGATTCATCCAATTCGCGACCTATCTTTTTTTTTTTTTTTTTGTTTTTTTTAACGTGGGGAAATCCCTTATGGATACCCACCCTCCCGGGGGAGAGAGTGGGTTATGTCCGACTCGCACGGACTAAAACCCCACGGTGTACCGACAGACCGTTGTGTGGGGGCGGCAAGGGATCGTTCCAGCTAATCACCTTGTAGAGCCGCCCCCACGGTCCGCCCGGCGGAAGGTGACCGCCGGGCTCCTACCTATAGAGGGACAGACCGGGTACACGCCGGCTGCCCCCCCTCGTCCGCCGAACCTGTGCAATGAGGAGATGGGCCCCCCGGCCCATCCCCTCGGGTCCGGCTACGGTGGCAGGAGGAGTTGGGCAAAGCGCCGCCTCCTCCTGCCAATTCTCCGTTGGCGGAGACGGCCACTCAACGGGTCTGCCTCGCGGGCCCTCTCCGCCGCCTCCTTCTGCGAGATGACCTCCTCGCAGAAGGAGGCCATCGCTCGCCAAGCCTGTTCGCTGTCGAGCATGGCCGAAACCACGCTCGGCAGCGATAAGTCCGGTCCTACCGCCGCCGCCAGAATGCGGCGCTGCTCTCCCCACGCAGCACACTCAGACAGAGTGTGCTGCGCGGTATCTTCGTCAGCGCCGCACTCGTGGCAGGCGGCGGTCGGCTCCCTGCGCGCAATCTGGTGCAGGTACCACCCGAAACAACCGTGTCCGGTGAGTACCTGCACCAGTCGGAACGTCAGGGAGCCCCACTCCCTACCAATCCACTCCCGCAGGACCGGGCGGACGGCGTCTACGGTAAACCGCCCGAACCGCTCGTCCGCCAGGTCCTGCTTCCATCTTTCGACGGCGTCTCCCCTGAGACGCCGTCTCTCCGCCTCTACCTCCCTGGGAGCCGGAGGCTCCCCCCTTCGTTTCCTCGCCGCCGTGAATTCGTACACGGCGGCGAGAACTCCTGCTTCCAGCTCCCAGGGTAGGGAGCCGGCGAGCGTGAAGGCCGCCGCTGAGGACACCGTCCGGTACGCCCGGATCGCCCTCAGTGCCACCGTGCGCTGCGCATTGCGGAGCGCGCGCACGTTGGCGGCACCGAGGGCGTCGGCCCAGACCGGTGCCCCGTAGGCGGCCATCGCCCGCACGACTCCCATGTAGAGTCTGCGGCACCCGGCACCCGGCCCCCCTACGTTGGGGAGCAGCCGGCCGAGTGCCGCAGCCGCCCCAGCAATTCGCGGTCCGAGCCCCGCAAAATGGGGCTCGAACCGCCAGCGCCCGTCCAGGGTGAGGCCCAGATATTTCATCTGGGTCCCCACCCCCTGATCCGGGCGCCCTCCACTACAATGTGGGCCCCAGGTGGTGGCCCCCGCCGAGGCCCATGAAAGAGTAGGGCCTCGGTCTTCTCGAGGGCCACCCTGAGGCCCAGCCTCCTGATGCGCCTGACCACGAGGGTTGTGGCCATCGTGGCCAGGCGCTCCCCCTCCCTCCACTCCCCCCCCCCCGGGCTACGACTAGGGTGTCATCCGCGTAACATATGAGGCGTGCCCCATATGGGAGCACGCCGCGGAGCACCCAGTCGTAGCCCATGTTCCACAGGAGCGGCCCCAGAGACCGACCCCTGTGGAACCCCTCGCCTTGTGGCCCGCCTGGTCATCCGCCCGTCGCCGTCGACATAGGCGACCTCCCTGCCCTCCAGGTACGCCTCCAACACCCGCCGCAGGTACGGGGGCACTCCAAAATATCGGAGCGCCTCCCGTATGACGTCATGCGGCAGGGTGTTGAAGGCGTTGGCGATGTCGAGTGACACCGCCAAAACCCTCTCCCCCTGGGAGGTCGCCTCTGCCGACAGCGACTTCAGGAGGCACAGGGCGTCCAGTGTCGAACGTCCTGTCCGGAAGCCATACTGCGCGTCCGCCAGATTCGGCCCCACGCCCTCTAGGTGCTGGACGACCCGGGAGGAGATAATCCTCTCCAGCACCTTCCCGGCGTCGTCCAGCAGGACGAGAGGCCGATACGCGGACGCGCAGTCCGGAGGGCGGCCTGCCTTTGCCATGAGGCAGAGCCGCCCAAGCTTCCAGGGCTTCGGGAACTGCCCGACCGAAAGACACCGGTCGAACAGCTCCCGAAGCCACCCCCCTAATTGGCCCAAGGCGAGGCCGAGCACCCGACCCGGGACCCCATCAGGGCCGGGCGCTCTTCGCCGGTTGAGGAGGCGCTCGACAGCCCTCCCCATCTCCTCCTCCGTTATCGGAGGGGGAGAACCGTCGAGCACCTCCTCGACTACCTCCCGAGGTGGAGGCATGGGAGGAGCTGGTAGCATCGGAGGGTCGGGGAACAGTTCTCCCACGACCCTCGCTACCACCTCCGGCCGGAGGGTCTCCGTCGCCGGGGGCGCCCCGGATCGTAACTTCATTCGTACGATCCTGTACGGGCGCCCCCAAGGATCCCCCTCCAGCGTCTGGAGCAGCTCCTCCCATGCTGCTTCTTTCGCCCGGCTGATGGCAGCCTGCAGGGTCTTCCTGCACTCCCTATAGCTGCCATACAGCCGGGCCTCCACCTCTGGGTCCCTATGAGCTAACCTAAGTTAAGCTAAATTATTCATACATATATGAGTTGTTGAAACATATATGTGTACCAAGCATGCATATCTCAACAACTCTTATGTGTATTTCGTATCGGAAAATTTCTAAACTATTTCAGTTCGATAAGGGAAAAAAGTAAAACCCTTCCACTTTCATGTGTAAGCGTGTATGCGTGCACGTGTGTGGAGGTGATATGTGTAGTGTTGTTGCAATGATGTAAATTTTGTGTATTGGTAGTATGATTGGTATCCTTATTTATAGTAAAGTAGCGGGTCCGGCGGACGTTGTACCGTCCTGATAATAAAAAATCTTGACAAGTTATATTAAAAAAAAATCAAAAATCAAAATATCCTTTATTCAATTTAGGCCCTGAGAAGGCCCTTATGAATGTTAAAACTACCACCGGTTTGGAAAACAACCCCGTCGTCGAGAAGAACCGGCAAGAAACTCGATCTGGTTTATCTTTCATGTTCATGTTGTCATACTTTTACAAAACATAAATAGTTATATTTGTTATTAGTGGATGCACAGAGAGAGAGAGGCGTTATTTCCAGACGTCACAATCGTTCACATATTGATCCACCCTTTAATAGCCTTTAGATATTAAAACCCGCTTAACATGGTTCTTGAACTCACTATCCGGCAAATCGGTAATGTGTTTTGGGACTTTATTAGAAAACCTAACACTATTACCTAAAAAACTGTTTTTGGACTTAGTGAGCCTGAATTAGCTTGAATAATTAACCTGAATTATTTAAATTATGCTGGTCTTTTACTAGATCCAGCATATCTATGTTTTTGCGGACATACATTAAATTATCAAGAATATATTGGGAGTGCAGAGTTAAGATACCGAAGCCTATACTTGTACCTAAGCCTTCCTCATTTATCACTGTAGGTAGGTAAGAAAACCGCATGACAATCCGTTCAGTAGATTTAAAGTTTATCGCGAACAGACAGACGTGGCACAGGGCTTTGTTTTCTAGTATGTAATGAAGTGGAAGAATAGTCATATAGTGTAAACTACTTCTAAGGATATATAAACGATTGCCCGTGACATAGTCTGCGTTAAAGTATTAAAGAAACTAAATATAACACTGTCTAGCGCCATATAGTGGTGACTTACCGTAACATGGGTAGCATAAAATCCTTGAATTACGAAAAAAATAAATTAGGAAAGGCAGCTATCATGATAATGAATGAACGAACTGGCTTCTTTGAACATAGATCAAAAGTATGTTTACTTCAGACTGGATTTACTTAAGGAATAAGTAAACTACGTCCCCTGGAAAGGAAAATAAATGAAAACATTTTTTTCCCATGCGACCTCACGTTACTTAAATAAAAGGAAAGTTTTTTCCAATAGAATGTAAATAACCCTCCCATCTGACAACCTCAAGGGCTTGAAAGCAATCTACGAGTTTACTATTTCTCTTTTGAAACCAATACACAAAGCAATTGTTACCGGTTATTGGCATCAGTTGAAAATAGGTAGCTATTCACTATATTGAACCGTAGTTATTTGCTCTTTTCATTATAGCATGTGGGGTGAAAATGATGAGGGCGATGATATGAGATTTATACGTTCATACGTCGTCTTACAATGTGTTTTATAGAATTCATATAATCGGAATAATGAAACCTTTGTAATTTCGCAGAAAAATACACTTTTCCGATATTAATTACTAATTAAAATTACCCTATCTAAAAGTTTAATACACTGTAACAATAAATGTAGATATAACTAAATTCGATAAATTTCGATAACGTTTGACGCTCGTTGTTAATTTTCATTATGATTATGGTTCCTTAGTGCTTATTTATGAAGGTTTTTATGCTATCCATTTTACTATAATTAGCGACTAGGGGGCGTTAGACTGTGGTTTATATTGTAACCTTATGCGGACCACATCACGAACGATTGCTTATATTCTGTAACAGTTTGAGCAGAGATACCATTATGGTATCTATGATGTTTTATTATGATATCTTTGTATGCCGACTTCACAGACATACCGTAATGCCACTATGAATTAACTGTTAGACGAAATTATAAGGAACTTTTGCTCGCGACTTTATTCCCGTTATTGTAGATTTATTCTAACCCTATATATTGTTTTATGCGTTAACTATTCAAACGATCACAATGAACTTTTGCATACATGTTGTCAGGGATATAGAAAAAGACATAAGGTACCTTTTATACAAAAAAAAAGTGTACTGTTCTGGATGGATAAATTACGTTAACATTAACGCGAACGTAGCTGCGAGCAAGAGCCGGTAGAAATGTATTTGTATAGAGAAGGCACACTATTGAAAAATACGAAAATGAAAATTCTAGAAAAATCGGTTGGAACGTAACAAACAAACAAACTCAGTTTCAAACGCATAATTTAATATTAAGATAGGATTCATTATAAAATTCATATAAGTTACATTAGAGAAAATCTGTCCAGTTCTTTTTCGTCTAGGCCTTTATTCACCAATTTCTATAATTATCTCCTTACATAATGTCGAGGATTCAATGATTTGAAACAAAGGCAGGTATAAGTAAATGGTGTGGTACAACAGCGGAAGATATTGCGATCATTTGGAGGCTGTACATCAATAGTGATCATGAATGATAATGATTACTTGATGAAGTTGCCAAAAATGAAATACCAATCCGAATAGGACGCTAGGATAGATATGCAATGATAAGTGATACATAATGGTAGAAAAAAAATGGTTCTGTGTATAGTCGGTTTACGGACAATAATTATACAGCAACGACTTGGACGCATTGGCCGATGGAGTGGAAGAGAGTTAGATGCGTCACAAACCGAACGCTTAGGCCGATCCCGCTTCTCTATTGCTTGTTCCGCGCTCTCTCTTGCACGATCGGCTCAGGCGGAACGTGACAATGAGTCATGCTTTTTCGTTCGCACAGCCGGCGTTCATCGATTTATGAGACGTTGTCACGACAAATAATCTAATTAACATACGACTACACTCTAAACTCCGTACACAAAATAAAAATGAAGTTACCTCAACCCCTAACAGTCGATACGCGCAACTAAGCGCTTAACCCTCCACTCTTTAATTCACGGCTGTAAATTTTTCTGAACAGGTCGGCCAACATGACCTCATACATTCGTAAATAGCTGTTTAATGCGTAACCAATATTGGTACACTTAGTATAAATATTTATTTATGTAAAGTAACCCTTAGAACGTTTTATTCCAAGGAAAAAATAGCGAACACTTTAATATTTACTCGTTACTTGTAGTAAATACATAAATACAATACATTAGATACATTAGTATCTTGTTATATATAATGTTACAAATATACAAGTGTCGCTATATAACAAAAAAATAGTTGTCTGTAAAGTCGGTTTATGGACGATAATTTTACGTGATAACGTCATAAGAAACATTGATGAAAAATTGCGTACTGTATGGATGCAAACCACCTTGTTAATTTTTAAACACACAAATTTGTTTTTTCTTGTAGTTATGGTCTTTATCTGTTCGGAAAACATGGGTCTAGCTGTTTTTATAAGTTTCATATATTAACCAACAATCAATTTGTACACGGGAAAGAGGCAAGTACTGTCAGATTCTGACAATATAGCATGGAAATCACTTTACTTTACAGTCCACTTTCGCTTAAATTTATTCAAAAACCTGAGTGTACGCGTTTCAGAAATCATGTTAAAACATTGGAGAATATTTTACGTGTGAACGTGTGAAAGAAAAAGTTGACATTTTTTTAGATATATTATTTTTTAATATTGTTTTAAAATGAGTTTCAAAATTCAAAACACAAATCATGCATTTAAGAGTTAATCCCAAACATTTAGATATAGGCGCCCCACAAAACTTTTCCACTCTGATGTATTCCGTATTCATCCCATTAATACGTGATGCAACGTTCAGTTTTAACGCCTGTGTCATAATTAGGAGAAGTACCTTTTCCTTTGCATAAAACGTATGGTCTATGTGCTCGAAATGCAAACGAGGGGCGATAAAATAGTTTTCTGGGTATATTCATGTCAGGGAAAAACAGTATAAGGTATAAGGTAGTTCACTTTCTATCGGTCTATACCAAATTCATTTATAATGCAATATTAATCAGTAAAACCATGGTTCAATGATCAAATAAATAGAGAAAACAAGATTAATATATACGGAATAGTTATTTTTATTTCTCAAACAAAATAGCTTAAGGTAAACAAAATTTAAATTTGCTAGGTAAATAGGTCATTCTGAGGTTTTACAGAACAATACAATACGTAAGGTGAGCAGTAACGTTACGTATTCTCCCTTGACGAGGGTGCCTCATCTACATTCAGATGTTTTTCTCGGGTAAACCTTCGAAATGAGAATTTTTCTTTGATAATTTACCACAATTTAGGAGTCATGTGTTTTGTATACATAAGAAATTTTTTCTTCAGTTGGATATTATTTATTTCAAATTGGAATTTGAGATAAATCTGTAATAATATTCAAAAGAGGTAAAGTTTGTGAGTTCGTGACGTAGGGGGAATATCTGGATCTACTAAACCGCTTTAGAAAATTATTTAACCAATAGAAAGCCACGTTAAATAAAATCGGCTGAGTGCCTTAAGCGCTCGCCTTAGTAGTCCGATGAAGCTGTAAAGATCTTGCCAGGCCAATAGCGTAGTCAGTTCGAACGAACTTACGAACGCTGCCTTAACGATGAGAAGTATATGATGGAGTTCCAGAGAAAAGCTGTAGAGCTTGATAATGCCTACAAAAAAGTCACCGATAGCATATTACTAACTTGAATACTTCCGCTGACCAAAAGTAATCTGTTATGAATCACGAATATTAACAATATTCACAGGGTGTATCTTAAACAGCTAATACAGTAATACAAATTTGGATCAGACAATTTGGAGAAGACAAAATATCTGAAATGTTTAACGATCCATGTGATAATGTGTGCTGCCTAGTTGTCAACTTTCCTTTAAATCCGCTCAATAGTAGGTCATTAGTATGCCAATATATATTTTAAAGTTGTAGTATGTCAAAATAAAGACATTACTCCTGATTATTAGCGCAGTGTAATACAAAACAACTGCGACCGCAAAAAAAATGTACAATCATCAATCAATCTACTGTCACTACTATCATGCAAATCTGCAAGCCACTCGATAACTGTATATAAACTGACTTATCTCGAAACGCGATAGACTAAAATAGAGTCGCTGTGACGAATTTATCATCATATACATTGTGGTAACAGTTCTATACGTCATCATATACGTCGGCTGATTCCAGAACGCAACATCTTTAAAGGTGAAACTATATGACGGGTGTTACACCTAATATGTAATAATCATAATCCAGCCAGAGACAATTTCAATATATACGCAAAATAAGGAAATATTGTGATGGAACCATAGCATGGTGGTAAAGCCACGCTGAAGCTACTACTGGTTTCAGCATGAATGAGTCGGCTCGCCCGGGGTACTATCACCCTCTCGCAATGTTGCGTTTCGTTCGGTCAGTGAGAGCGCCGGATAACCCACCTCCCCTCCCCTCCTCTCTACCCCACTCCCCCTCCAGGGCAGGGCAAGCTTAGGAAAAAGGGCTTTTTCTAAGCTCGACTGGCTACCTACCACCCACTAATTGAAAATCTGTTGCCTATTGGTGTGTTCCAACAGCTGCATTTAAGAGCCATTATTATTTAGCAGGTGGGATTGTGGTCAGACGCTAAAATTTATAAAGTATTAAAATATGTAGTTATAATTATATAGAGTAGTGTCCTATGGATGGCAAGATAAATTGGAAACAGCGTTCCTTCCGTTTGCTTTTTGAATACTTGGCAAAACCATACTTCATAAAAATTGTTACTCTACTGAAATGAAATAAAATAAAATGAAAATTATATTTCTTTTGACATATACGTTGGACTGTTTGAGGCTTAAATAACTGATAATTATTTAATTAATGTTGTACAGAAACATGGTTCTAGTTAAACATATTTTTTTTACGTTTTTGTTTTCTGTATTAAGGGTTGCCAGTTTTATGTTTACTGTTGTTACGAATTAGTCGACTGCGAATTTTATCGTCTCTATAAAATATACCAGGGTTCTTAATAAGTAAATTCTTTATATACTCCATTTCGATATTTCATGTCATGATTTAATATACGTTAATATTGTTTTCTTTAACAGAGTATGTTGAATAATAATAAATACTTAAGTATGAGTTTCAATGTCTATTTATGGAACTTACATCGTTGCAATTTATACATATAGATATAAAGTAAAAAACATTTCCTACGTACAATCTGTTAGGACACAACTTCAAGTGTCTTATTTTCCGCCAGTCACTATAAATCTCCTCGGAACACTCGTTACCTCTGAGGCGAGGACTCTCATTATAAAATATCTTTTCTTTTATTATTTTAACTTAATTGCTTCGCAGGAACGTAATCTACTTAAGTATTCTGAAATGAAGTACTACCTACTAATCGTGGTTTCTCACTTTTAATTCTTTTTAAGTAAATAACTTGGCATATTAAAATAACAGCAGCTAGAAACGTTTATATCAAGTATAATCAAAATGTATAGCATTCTACATAATCTATCTTAATATTTATTTACTACACCGTTTTACTGTTTTTTATATGCCATAAGACGCATACGAACAGATAGGTCACCTGATGTTAAGTGATCACCACCGTCCATAATAATAATAACTTTACTCAACAAGATACGTTATAACACAAAAGGTTTAATATTATGATATACAGTATTGTTACATATCTATGTATCTTAGCACCTAAACTAGGCCAAGCCTGTATCTCAGACGCTAATCTCTTCCTGTGACGTATTATAGCGTGTCATAGATATAACTTACATACATTTTAAATTAATTACATCATAATATACGGAAATATATACCTAGTCTTGCCATAAATACTGAAAAAAAGAAAAAATATATTTTCTATTGCAAATAACATTTATTAAGTACTTTTACAGTGTGTTAGTTTAATACATAAATATAAAACAATTTATAATATAAAAAAGCTTATTTGAAGTGGTCTCCATGGCTGCAATACAGTCCTTTAAACGTTGAGGCCAGTTATCAATAAAAGCACGTACTCTATCCATGGAAAAATTCTTCACTGCCAACCGTACGGATTGTTTTAGGGACTCCATATTATCATGGCGTTTAGAGCAAGCCATACTCTCTAAAACTGACCATAAATCATAATCCAGCGGATTAAGATCGGAACTAGACGACGGCCAGTTTTCACCTCTGATGAAGTCCGAAACGTTCGTATCCAACCAAAACTACGTAGACCGAGCTTTATGACCCGGCGCCGAGTCTTGCTAGAAGGACCATTCTTGGTTATTGAACATGGTGTTGTTAAGGGGCTTCACTATCTTCTCAAGAATGGTATCTTGATACACTTGTGCCGATGTTTTGATACCTTTCTCACAAAAGTATGGCTCAGTCACTCCTTCATAGCTAAAACCCCACCAAACCATCACTGAAGTCGGATAGTGCCCACGTTGCATTATGTCGACTAATTGGGAAGCTTCCTTAGAGCTTTGAGCGTAAATACGGTCATTTTATTTGTTAAAATGTTGCTCAATTGTAAAAATTCTATCATCCGTAAACAAAATTTTTCTGTGACCTCCATTTGCGTACCGCTGCAGTAGTTGTTTCGATTTTGCAACCTTATTTTTTTTTTAAATTATCAGTTAAGAAATGACCAGTACGTCTCTTATAGCCTGCAAGTCCTAAGTCATCTTTTAAAATACCCGACATGGTTCTAGATGGTATCTTCATCTCCCGAGATAAAATCTTTTGCCTTTGGACAGGATTTCTTCGAATTCTTTCCCTTACTGCTTTGACCACCTTTTTCGTACGAACACTACGTGGACGGCCAGATCTTTTTCTGTCACAAACAGAGGAGGTCTCATTGTATCTATTAATAGCCCGGTAGACAAACATTTTACTAATACCAAGCGTATGGAGAGTTTTAAATATTGCATTTGGCTCCATACCTACTTTGTGTAATGCAATCACAGCGAATCGGTTCTCTTTATCACTCCACTCCATTTTAATATCGCAAAATATTGTGCAATGTATTGGCACCAAAATGAGAAAACTCAATGCATAATCATATAAAAATGACCGATTCCAAATTCAAATGTAATATTTTGTTTATTTTTAATTGTAACAATATTTATGGCCAGACTAAGTATGTATCATAGGGTATAATACCTTACTATGATAAATAAAATATTTATAAACATACGTTATATACGAGTACATATTAAATTTAGATGTGTCTAACTAGTTTTATATAATAAGTGTGTATGTGTATGAATGTACATAAATATACCTAATTATTTATAATTCTACCAGACAATTATCGTATGATTGCAAACAAGTTTTCTGTATCTTCATATTTCTGCGTCTTCAACCAGGATGTAACTTGATTATTTAGTGGATACATGTCAAGAATTGGTCAATCGCTCGTCTCCGCTGCTCCTGCACGACAACGCGCGACTTCATACTGCACAGCAAACGGTCTCCAAGTTGCAAGAACTGGGGTTGGAAGTTCTCCGTCAACCGCCCTACTCACCAGACCTTGCGCCTACAGACTACTACTTTTTCCAGAATTTGGATAACTCCTTGGCGGGAAAAAAATTCAATACCCGAGAGGCAGTACAAAATGCCTTTGAAGAATTTGTTGCCTCCCGTCCAGCTGATTTCTTCAAGAAGGGCATCAATAAACTGCCACTGCGTTGGCAAAGATGCATTGATTGCATGGTTGGTTACTTCGATAAATACAAATAAAAAATACATGAAAAAAAAACGTTTAAATTTTTTCCTACAAAACGGCAATTTCATAGGTAAAGACCTAATATAAGAAAAATATGAACTTCATATTGAAGTTTAGTGTAGAAACAACAATGGTATTAAAATAAGAAATAAATGTAGCTTTCCCATCTACTTCACCAAGTCTAAAAGAATATGACATAACTGTACAGAATAATTATTAAATCCACTATTAAGATTAATGTTGTCTTTTAATACACCTCGCATAATAAACTTGATCTTAACGAGTTCAATGTAGAAATCCGTGACAAAATAATTATATCTTACACATATATTGTTATCATATTCTCGCAGCTATAGATCCTTACAAATGAACAACAGTTCAAATCAAGATACGACAATTCAAACCGAGCCAACATCAAAGACCGCTAGGAACGTAACGATCATATCGCCCGCTTCCTTAATGGGTGCAATTTTACTACTTCAATCAAACGTATATTATATGCTATGATTGCTTAAATTAATAACGTGGTATATTCCAATAATAAATATATTATTTTATCATAAACATAACAGTATTATTAATCTACTATGATAAGGTATTAACGTAAAATTTTCATTTGGGCTGTTATGTACACTGGTATTATAAACAATTAATCTTTACATATATTTTCTTACACCATTCTGCCGTCTAAAGATAAAGAGGTGTCTGCCGTTTTTTGCAATATTGAGTTTTATTTTATACAAGTCTTGGTGGTCGAGCGGTTTGGTCGGTGGAATATCAATCCGATGTCCGCCGGATTGAACCCTGGCATGTACCAACGAATTTTTCGGAATTCGCACACATTCAAATTAGTCTAAAATCGCCAGTACGTCGTGGGCTGGCGTGGTGTTTATGCCCATAACTTCCTTCGAGAAGAAACCTATGGCCTTGCAGTACATCTCTTATAGGCTGATGATAATGAATATATATTTAGAAGCAGGAAGAAAGGAGCATCTAAGTATTTATAAATTTATGAAATGATAGTGTCACTGTGATTAGCGTATTTGAACAGCGCGTCGGTTCACTATGTTCGAATCCTTGCCAAAGACCCGGAGGTTTTGATGACAGAAAACATCGTTACAAAATCATAGCATTTTTCTAAAATAACCTGGTTGAAACTCCAGTTGAAATCAATTGAAAATATCTTTCGCCAAGCAAATGTCGGTGTGTTCCGACAGTTGCACTTGAGAGTTCCACCTGTAGGTTCACCGTGTCTACCACTTAGATCACATCGTTATTTAACACCAGATGACATTATGGTCAAAGGTTTGAAACTTCAAAAGTATATATTACCGAACGATATTATGAGCTTACTTTCCGTCTCCTGCGCATGCGCACAACACCGCTTGCTCTACGTGTCTACCATTTAGATCACATCGTTTTTAACACCATCCTGCGCATGCGCACAATACCGCTTGCTCTACGTGTCTACCATTTAGATCACATCGTTATTTAACACCAGATGAGATTATGGTCAAAGGTTTGAAACTTCAAAAGTATATACTATCGAACAATATTATCAGCTTACTTTCCGTCTCCTGCGCATGCGCACAACACCGCTTGCTCTACTTCTTCCACGGCGAGAAAACACATATCGTTGTACGAGTATTGCTTGCTTGTAATTTCTTTAAGCTATATATGACATGAATCAATCGTGACATATTTTATAGGTAAGATCCAAGTGTCTAAAAAGCAAAACTAATATAAATGAATTGAAGTCTATCTAGTAATATTTGAGTAATGCGTGCACGACAATCATTTTACGTTTACAGAAGTATGATTAAAAACTTAGCTCGAAATGGTAATTCAGTGTTTTTTCCATTAAAAAGTTATACATATAAATTCGGCAGATACCAAGTTTCACTTGAGCACAGTAAACCTCAAAGCTGGCGAAGCTCACTTCCTGATCTAGTGCGTGAGGGATAATCAACCCCTTTGCCAGGGCTGAGCCGTCTGAATTATTCACGATGCTATTTTAAATTGCACCCCAAATATCTTTTAGTAGCGCTTTGAAGAGGTAAGATTCAAGTGTTTATTGATTTATGTAATCCTTACCTGTATCTCTTAGAATCCTATTTAATGTCAGCTAAATTCTTTGTTTTAGTCATGAAGTTATTGTTGTTAAATAAATAATCTAATATATAAAATTCTCGTGTCACAGTTTTCGTTGCTATACTCCTCCGAAACGGCTTGACCGATTTTGATGAAATTTTTTGTGCTTATCCGGTATCTATGAGAATCGGCCAACATCTATTTTTCATCCCCCTAAATGTTAGGGGTAGTCCACCCCTAAATTTTTTTATTTATTTTTTAGACAAAATTTTTAATTTTTATTTTTTTATGATACAACATACAAAAATACATACAATCCTCAATTTTCACCCTTCTACGATCAACCCTTATTTTTTAATAGCCATAGGTAATAACCGATTTGGTGCAGACGAAGTTGCACGGGTCAGCTAGTAAAATATATGATTTATTTGAAAACTTTATATTTGATTCATTTTGTTTTATTGAGATTACTGAAATTTTGTTAATCCTGTGGTTACACAAAAAATATCAGAGCCAAATCAATTAGTCTGAATATTAAACGTATTATAAAAAAACAAGCGGGCCCCGCGGACGTTATCCTGCCTTGATAAAAAAAAATCTTGACAAATTGTGTACCTAAACCTTCCACATGAATTATTTTATACTGGTGCAAACCGCATGAAAATCTGTTCAGTAGTTTTTGAGTTTATCACGAACATACAGAGAGACGTGGCAAAGACAGATTTATATTTTACTAGCTGACCCGTGCAACTTCGTCTGCACCAAATCGGTTATCACTGGTGCCAGTTGTATTTTTAAACGCGAAAAAATTTAATATAACTAAGACCTTATTGCAGCCACACCATCGGTTTCCAATTGTGAATCCAAACTATCAAGGGACTCAATCAAACATATACCCAGATGGTAAGTGAGAAATCTTTTAAAATAAGCCTACAACCCGTTCGTAGCAACCAACATATATTGGTGGTAATGTGAAAAAAAGCTTTAAAGGTCTATGGACCCCCCAGTTTCTAACGAAGTTCTTTTCCCTTTTTTGTAGACGTTTACTATACAGTCAGTAGAGTTTACATTATAAAATATCAAGTTGATAGAGTTAAATTGTAAATTAAACGATAAAATGTATTCATAAAATAAAATAATGATGAATGAAACACTGAATAATATCATAACTATTTTCAACTTGTATTAAAACTTTTTCACACTCCATTGTATTGAAGAAAAATATAAATATTAAAAAGATATGAGCACGACGCGTCAAATGTCACTTGCCTGTAACTATTTGTCTAAGAGCTAGCAACGGTTTCGAAAAAGAAAATAAGCCAGTTTTTATATATCTTTATGTTCTTCCGAACAGAGTGCGCCTGGCTGCCGGTGAACGTTGCGTTTATTAGTGCATATCGCACCTTTACAGGCAAAAATATTGATTTTTATATAATTTTTGAATGTTTTGTTTTTTACTAACTTTGAAACGCTACTAAAATATGAAATTATCATTGCCAGACATTTTTGTTATTAACAATAATGTGCCCGATGCTATTTTTTTGTAAATAAAATAAAGTATGTCCAAACCATGTTAAGATAGCTGTAATTTTAATATTATTATTATTTATTTTTTAATGAAGGCTTAGTCGCCTTCTCAGCTATATCGCCTAAGTGACATACAACTATATAACAATAAGAATGACAATAAACTTAACAATAGCTTATATTAATTTTGTACAATTCTTTAGCATCTTTCGAAGTGGGGTCAGACAATAACGAATTGTACAAACCAGTGTGGAACGAACCAGAAGCATTAAGCCGAGATCTAATATCTTCGTTTCGAACACATTCTGCCAGGATGTGGTGCACATCATCGATAAGTTCACAACTCTGGCAGAGTGGTGATAGTACTTTACGCATCAGGTAGGCGAAGTTTTTACATGGGATGTGTTCTGAGCGTAATCTTATTCCTGTGATTGCTTCCTGATGGCAAATCGTACTATCATCAATCCATGCTGACCTTAAGGGGCGTGGCTGAATCGTTCTGTACCATATTCGTTTTGTTTTAGAACGCTCATCAAAGTATTCCTTCCAATGCGAGTAACAGCTATTTTTAAATACTGAGTATACATCCAAGTAAGTTGGTAAAATATTAATAGGAGCACCTTCGGAGGATCCTTCTCTAGCTAAAAGATCTGCTCTTTCATTCCCAGTTATACCTATATGAGAAGAGATCCATTGTAAAACAATTACTTTGTTCTTTGCTTTGAAATCTAGTAATTGCTTCAAAATAGTGTTTGTAGGCTATCGGTATTCCTCGAAAAGTCGAGGTACATCGCGCTACGTGTTGAAGAACACTTTTTGAATCGGATAAAATAACAATCTTAATGGACTCAGTTGATTGTGCAAATGATAAGGCCTCTGCAATTGCTATTAATTCAGTGTGCATAATTGAAATATTTTCATCAATTTGGAATTTCATAAAAGTTTTGGAATTTGACTCAAAAAATGCGGCTCCTAAATAATTACCAGCTTTAGGTCCGTCATTGTATATTTTAACAAAATTTTGATAATGTTTATTTATATATTGAAGACAAATATCTTTTATTTTAACAACATCATATTGACGCTTCGGCTTCCAAATACCATCTACATTTATTTTAATTATATTGTGCAAATCAATGTTATCGACCTTGGTGTGTAAAGTGAACATTTCATGTTTTATATTTGTTTGACTTGGAGTATTTTTATATTGAGAAAAAATAGTGGTCTTTTTCTTTTACGCCAATAGAGTGATTGGAAAGAGGCGGACAGTTCTTCTGATACATTAGTTAGTTCGTTCTTTTCGAATATCTTAAATTTAAATAGAATTTTGCCAGCTTAATATTGTCTCCTAAGATGTAACGGACATATGCTCAATTCGCTTTCCATAACATGGATTGGAGTACTTTTAATGAAACCCCCGATAATTCTCATGGCCTGGTTTTGGACTTTTTCAAGTTTATAGAGATTAACCTGAGCACTACTATCATAAAGAAAGCTGGCATAGTCAATTCGACTGCGTGTAATATTGAAGTATAAACGAACTAAATGTTATGGATGAACACCCCAATTAAAACCGGCTAATGCTTTGTAAACGTTTAGAAACTTAGAGCTAGATACTGCAACTGCATTGATATGTTTACCCCATTTTATGTATGATAAAGATAGCGATAATTGTGGAAGCGCCTGTTATAGACGCATGTATTCAAGATGACGTCACTCTCGGATCATATGTCTACGTTTATCGTTGTTTTTCGTTTACGGTGTTTACGGTGAAATCTCAATATCATAATGGTTAATAAAATGAAATATGTTCTTTGCAATGGAAAAAATAAAATGGTTTGAAATGAATTATTTTATTTATAAAGAATATCATCGGGCACATTATTGTCAATAACAAAATTGTCTGGCAGTGGTAAATTCATGTTTTTAATAGCGTTTAAAAGTTACTGAAAAAAAATATTCCTTAAATTATTTATAACCCAAAATTTTAACCTGTAAATGTGTGATGCGCATTAAAAAACACAACGTTAACCGGCTACCAGGTATTCTGAATTCTGTTTGGAAGGGCATAATATATCTTCATTTTAAAGAACCAGCTTTTCTAAAATTCTCGTTCTTCCAACATTGCTGGCTCTTGTACTAAGGTGTCGCAAAAAAGTCTAGTTACATTAACTACAATTTTTTGTCTTTCGTTATCCTGGAGAACCCCTTGCGTTTTATGGGACAAAAAGTATCCTAAATGTAACCTTGGAATATTAGTTATTATTGTGTCAAGTTTCGTTAAAATCGGTTCAGTACTTTCAGCGTGATGCGTGTTCACAGGGACAGAAAGACAGACAGACAGACAGACAGACAGACAGACAGACAGACAAAAATTGTAAAAAGATTATTTTTGGCTTCTATATCGATAACAAAGTCTACCCTGATCAAAATTTTCAAAAAATATTTAATGTACAGATTTGACCTTGCTACAGTTTTATTATAGTATAGATAATATATAGAATAATATGACTTCAATAAAGTGTTAAAACGCTCGCTGGCCACTATCACGTAACAAACAGTTATTAGATGAATACACGTATATATATATATATATATATATATATATATATATATCTATACAGTACATACACTTATAGTTAGCTTTAATTCGCACAGTTGTATACATAGCAACAGTTCAAGCCGAGGTTCGGCTGTTTCTGACACTCTTGTGCTAATTGCCATTTCAACGCTTGCTACCAAGAACGGTGAAACTAGCAAAGCCCTTAGTACTAACAGGTTATTCAGTTCTTTGAAAAAAAAGATGCAGTGATCAAATACCTATAACCGGTAGAATTTAAATCTGTTTTTAAAGCTGAAAGATTTTTTTTCGGGTGTCATCTATTAATTCTTATCGACTGTGACTGATGATGAAAGAACGCATCGTGTCATAATTTGGAAGTTCGACAAAAAATACAGAACTGTAGACTTTTCACTTTTTACCCGGCTTCAAAAAAAGAGAAAGTTATATGTTCTGCTGTGGTTATACATTTTTATCTAGCGGACCCGGCAGACGCTGTCCTGCTCTGATTATAAAGAAATCGTGGACAAATTATACACCAAAACGTTCCTCATGAATCACATTATCCACTGGTGAAAACCGCATAAAGATCCATTCAGTAGTTTTTGAGTTTATCGCGAACAGACATACAGACAGACGCGGTAGAGGACTTTGTTCTATATTATGTAATAATAATGATGATATTAGGGTGATTCAAAAAAAAAGAATATTTTTTTTTCGTTTGGTACTCTGAAAAATAGGTTCCTAGACACCTCTAAGAAAGCCTCTCCAAGCATGAGTTCTTAATTGTAACGGGAAGGTCCTCCTTCTTACAGTTTTCTATTTTTTCTTATTATCAGATAGAAAAATTTATATCTCGCTTCCAACTACTTGAAAAAATATCTTGTTCCTTAGATTTTGTAGGAAATTGAATGCTCTACAAAAAAGGTCTCTTACGATTTTTTCGTAAACCCAACCGTTTAAAAGATATTAACGGTTAAAGTTTGATTATTTTTGGGAAATTTTTTTATTTCTTATGAATTTTATAACTCAATGAAAAAAAATCATTATGAATGATGAAACTCATAGTTTTGTAGGAAATTTACTGCTCTATAAAAATGGTCTCTTATGATTTTTCGATCAAGTTGAGCGTTTACGAGATATTCATCGTCAAACATCAATGCATATCAATTTTTCTAGTTTTTGATCAATAATTCGAAAAATTTCAATTTATTCTGTGAGTTTCAAGGAAATTTAGACAAATTTGAGTTTTTATTATAAAAGCAACTCCTATAGATGTTTTCTGTTCAAAAATTCATTTGAAAGTTTTTATTCTAATAATATTTTTTTTTAATTTTATCTTTAATAATTTAAAATCTTAATCGCATTGTCATTTATTGTTATGAAATTTGTTCAGTGCGTATTTTTAAATTGTTTTTCACAAAATATACATAAAATAAGAGACCATTTTTATAGAGCAGTAAATTTCCTACAAAACTATGAGTTTCATCATTCATAATGATTTTTTTTCATTGAGTTATAAAATTCATAAGAAATAAAAAAAATTCCCAAAAATAATCAAACTTTAACCGTTAATATCTTTTAAACGGTTGGGTTTACGAAAAAATCGTAAGAGACCTTTTTTGTAGAGCATTCAATTTCCTACAAAATCTAAGGAACAAGATATTTTTTCAAGTAGTTGGAAGCGAGATATAAATTTTTCTATCTGATAATAAGAAAAAATAGAAAACTGTAAGAAGGAGGACCTTCCCGTTACAATTAAGAACTCATGCTTGGAGAGGCTTTCTTAGAGGTGTCTAGGAACCTATTTTTCAGAGTACCA
>AP028434.1:11044557-11132600 GCA_036509395.1 Antheraea yamamai | reverse complement strand
ATTGATATATATAATTATATATATTCTTCAATTGTGAAACTATTTTTATGAACCTTTTTTTTAAATTAGAATCGACTATACTCAGGAGAGGTTTTATTAAATATAAAAAAAATATTCTACTCCTAAAAAGGGAAATATTGGTAATTTTATTTTAACCCTCTTCTCGTCTACGTATGTTCACCTGATGCTTAACCTTCGTATACCCACGCATTGATCTCTCACACCGAGGACATACATTTCACTTTTTTATGTAAGTTTTTATTTGACATATTCCCACACATTCTTATCTAAGAATAAACTAAATTTTATAATCATATTTTACTGGATTACATGATAAAATAGACCTAGCACTTTCGGTCTCACAAACTGTTCGTGGATATAATATGTATTATACTATTTGACGCGGATATAGAAAGGTTAATAATGTAATCAGACAGTTCATATTTGGATATTAGTGAGGTAAGTAATCTCTTATAATTACCAATATTCTAAAGGTCTTTGACAATCTATTTCCTGAAAACATTTTCACAAACATACTCTAAATAATACCAGCCATAAAATTTGGAGATTGGACTTTACCCAACATGAAAGTAAATTTGTTAGTTGGCAAACACCTTGAACGTAACCAAAAAGCTGTTATAAAATATTGTCTGCTTAAAGAATAACCGTCAATCGGTGAGATCACTGGTTTTGGTTGAATACTTTTTTACTATATATGTTTCTACGAGATCTCCTACTAAAATAATTTAAAAAAAATATCATTTTTACATAATTAACTTTGGATAACAATTTCTCATTTGTAATTGCTAATATCATGTCCGCTAATTTACGCCTTTCTCGATAATAAAACGTTTACAGGCGTGTATAAGTTTTTAATTGGCTCTTAAAATATTTGCTTATTCCTTAGACAACTTTATGAATATTTTAAAATTATGACGTAGCTATCGTTGACATATTTGATAGTCATTGCTACTACAGTCGCATAGTTCACAACTTGCTCTCTTGGCTCAAGCAAACTCATTCCGAATCTGTCGTCAAACTTCGAACATTTCGAACTCAAGCCAGACAGTTCGCGAACTGTTATATTGGCTGTTAGACCTCCACTTGCCCTTTCCACACATGAGTTTGAATGATCAGAGATTTCTGGCCAAATTTCTTTTTTTACTAACAACTGTACGGTGGATTAAATGTTCTGTTATTTAAGTTGAATCATTACATGGTATAAAACAAAGTCCCCAACCGCGTCTGTCTGTCTGCCTGTTCGCGATAAACTCAAAAACTACTGAACGGATTTTCAAGCGGTTTTCACCAGTCGATAAAGTGATTCATGGGGAACGTTTTGGTATATAATTTGTGAAGGTTTTTTTTATAATCAGGGCGGGAGAACATCTGCCGGGCCCGCTAGTTAATATATAATGTATTTACATATATATTTTTACATTTAAATAAAATAATAGAGGTCTGCCGTTGCGCGCGCATCACTCAAAAACTACTAGACATATTTCGATCTTTTTTTTTGTATAACTAAGAATAAGTCTAATAATAATAAGACCTTATCTAAAATGATTAAGCTTTTAAGAAGCTACTGGTTTTATCAAGCACTACAAGATTAGCGGTGTGCGTTTTCCTGTCGTGGATATGTGGGACAGGCGGTGTGGTGATTTTTTTGTTTCCTTTGTTCATACAATGTACTTTTAAGACGGTTTAACAGACGATGTAGACAAAGTCGCGAGGATAAACTACTACCATGATTTTAAGATTATTAAACATTTAATACTCGCTTGATTACTAGTAGTCCGAAATTCATCACTATTATAAAAATGTAATGTAACCCGTTACACGATATAAATAACCTAAAAGGAATGAATATAAATATAGCCGATACCTCTACTCACTTTGAAGGTCATTCCGTGAATTGAAAATAGTATTAAAATGGAATAACCAGAATATTTCATTTATAAACTATTCTATTATATTCAAAATCTAAAGCTATACCTTGATAGTCATTACATACGCATTTATTCCAAAATTATAAACTCAGGAATAGTTAATTTACCTATTTAAAGCTTCAATTGCCAAAATTTCTATTATCGTGGTTGGAGTATTTCAAAGTTTAGAATACAATGTTTATTGTATAAATTCAGTTTTGATCTTATTACAATTTACAGACTGTAATTTATTTAGCAATCATTTATTTAAAATACACAGTGGTACAGGGTTAAATCAACCCGATTTAATTTAAATTTTGTCTACGGCAGAGTGTTCTTCCAAGGGATGTTAGCCTGAAGACATTTTACCTTTAATGTACAGTCACTGAATTTTCACATAATATCTCATTCATATTACCTTAATTAAGAGCTACTTTATTTATGAAATGGCAATAGAACTTTTAAATACACTCTGTAGTAACTCAATAAGGCCCCAATAATAACAAATGCCGTGGAACTGGCATTTCCGTTGAATCGATGAAATTTAAACAAAATACCTGTAGGGGTGAGAAGCACGTCCTTGCCTTATATATGTTCTTTGGGTGCCCGTTTGTGGGAATACAGTTGCTTGTTAGGTGACAATTATTTTATTTCTATGTTACAATGATGTTGTTGTGCTGCCTAAGTGAATGCTTAAATGCGACTAACAATCCAATTACTTTATAAATATAGTTTTAATTCAAATGTGCTGATGCGCACATAATAAGTAGGGTAGTATGTAATGTTCATGCTGCTATGACAAACTGGACATGAAACAATAAATTTACAAGCCTCGCCAAACTTTTTGACCGCTCTGAATATAGTTGTGCAGAACACAAATTCAAGTACAAATACGTACCTACTATATAGTATGTGTATAACGTTGAAACAACTTAAGGATTAATAAATGTCAATTTTAGATTCCTATCTTTATATATAAATTTCTTCTGTACGCGTGTATGTCACTGAACTCCTAAACAGCTGGACCGATTTTGATGAAATTTTGTGTGCGTGTTCCAGTGGATCCCAAAATGGTTTAGATTAGACAATTGGACCCGGTAGGTGGCGCTGCGGTCGGCTTTTAGGATTTATTTTAATTATCAAAGCAGGACCACGTCCGCAGGGACCGCTAGTAATAATATAATATTTTAGCTTTGTTTTGTATTAACCACTTTAATACGTGGTTGCGCCGCTTTTATATATTTTAAATTTACTGCCATATTGTGATCGCTTCGCCACTCTTTCCATCCCGTTCATTACCCCTTCCATTAGCACATGCATATAGGACTCATCATGGCGCCACGCGACGAAAACTCCGCTCCGCGCCGCGTCCTTGGAGAGTTAATTTATTCGCTTGGTTCAGTGGGTAGCAATAATCGCTAGCTCCATATTGTGCGCGCCGACACACTTTTATAATCAAATATCGTTGTATGTGACAATATAAATCTAAACTTTAGTGTCCGTCAGTGTGGTGACGGAGAACAATCCGTGCAGTGCGTCGAGAACGAGAGGTGAAACTGCAACGCCACGAGGTAGGTGCCAATTTTCCTTCCCAATATTGTCTCCATTGGCATTTGGCTGATCACAATATAGTTTAGCATAAAATTCGAACCTCCGCTATTACAGTCCACTCATATAGAACTCAATTGCGCGGCGATCGCAACGGCGCAACCAACACCTAAGCCCGAACTTGTGGCTACATTCAGAGCGGTCGAGAAGATTGACGAGGACTGTATATTCCTTTAACCCTTAATTATTATGTCACTCGCCGAGTTCCATCTAGCGTGTGTTGTTGAATTTGTACTTTATATAATTATCAGTTTCTCTTCTAAATTTTCAGTACTACAACACAGTGTAACAAGAAGCAAGCAAGCAATCTGACGACTACGGTTTTAGTTCAACCAAGCAAGCTGGTGAATATTGTCATTAAATCTGTGTTACAGTTAAATATTGATTGGTATTTTTACATACTAAAGTTTGTCCGATGTATGGTAAATTAAGTTAATATAATTTAATAACTTGAGATATATAAAGTCGAATAATTAGCCGAACACCTTGAATATTTTACATGGGGAAGGTTTTTATACTATCCTATAATAACTCACCACTAGATCGCGGTATATCATAATAAATACTTTATTCATTTTAAGTCCTGATAAGGCGCTTATGAACCTCAAAGCCACTATATCCTATAATAGGCCCTATAACAGTGTTACAATGTTGTATTATTTTTAATAGTTCTATAGAATTTCTCATTAACTTGAAAAAGCAGAATGCGGGCACGTGTTACGAATCTTCGATTCAGAAGACCGTTCGTCTTGGCTTCGGTTCAATCCTATCCCTTTGTTCGGGAAATATGACAGTTCTATTAACTTTTTTCTACGTTTAATATCGTACATTCTCTTATCTTAAAACATAACGTATTTAAGTACATATGGTTACTGGTTGTGTAGTAAACTTTATTTTAATCCTACATTCTTCTACAATAATATTATTAAATCTAGCTGACCCGTGCAATTTCGTCTGCATCAAATCGGTTATCACCGGTTTCAATCGTATTATTTAACGCGTAAAATTTTAATAAACCTAAAACCCGATTGCAGCCACACCTACCGTTTCCAATTGTAGATCCAAACTATCAAGAGACTCACTCAAACATATACCCAGATGGTATGTGAGAAATCTTTTAAAATAAGCCTACAACCCGTTTGTAGCATCATCTACCGGGTTCAATTAAAATAAAAACTAACCTACATATATTGGCAGTAATGTAAAAAAAGCTTCTTTTCCCTTTTTTGTAGATGTTTACTATACAGTCAGTATAGTTTACTTTATAAAATATCAAGTTGATAGAGTTAAATTGCAAATTAAACTATAAAATATATTCATAAAATAAATAATAATAAATTAAACACTGAATGATATCATAACTATTTTCAACTTTTATTAAAACTTTTTCACACTCCATTCTATTGAAGAAAACTATAAATATTAAAAAGATATGCGCACGACGCGTCAACTGTCACTTACCTGTAACTATTCGTCTAAGAGCTAGCAATGGTTTCAACAGCGAATTCCATTAAGTCAGTTTTTTATATATCTTTATGTTCTTTCGAACAGCGTGCGGGCTAGCTGGCTGCCGGTAAACGTTGCGTGTATTAGTGCATATCGTACCGTTACAGGCAAAAATATTGATTTTTATATAATTTAGAATGTTTTCACTAACTTTGAAACGCTATTAAGACATGATATTATTATTGCCAAACATTTTTGTTATTAACCATAATGTACCCGATGCTATTTTTTGTAAATAAAAAAAGTATGCTCAAACCATGTTAAGATAGCTGTAATTAAAAATAATATGTATAGAATAACTTAGCTATAGCTATAGTTTAGCGCAACACTGGCTGTATGATAAAGATAGCGATAATTGTAAAAGTGCCTGTTATAGACGCATGTATTCAAGATGGCCTCAGTCCCAAGTCATATGTCTACGTTTATCTTTATTTTTCATTGTTTACAGTGAAATCTCAATATCATAATGGTTAATAAAATGAAATATGTTCTTTGCAATGGAAAAAATAAAACGGCTTGAAATGAATTATTTTATTTATAAAGAATATCATCGGGCACATTATTGTCAATAACAAAATTGTCTGGCAGTGATAAATTCATGTTTTTAATAGCGTTTAAAAGGTACTGAAAAATTATCCTAAAATAATTTATAAATCAAAATTTTTACCTGTAAAAGTGTGACGCGTATTAAAAAAACACTAAGTTAACCGGCTACCAGGTATCCTGAATCCAGTTTGGAAGGGCATAATATATCTTCATATTAAAGAACCAGCTTTTCTAAAATTCTCGTTCTTCCAACGTTGCTGGTTCTCGTACTAGGGTGTCGCAAAAAAGTCTAGTTACATTAACTACCAATTTTTTTCTTTCGTTATCCTGGAGAACCCCTTGCCTTTTATGGGACAAAAAGTATCCTAGATGTAACCTTGTAATATTAGTTATCATTGTGTCAAGTTTCGTCAAAATTGGTTCAGTGATTTCAGAGTGATACGTGTTCACAAGGACACACAGATAGACAGACAGACAAACAAAAATTGTAAAAGGATTATTTTTGGCTTCTATATCGATAACAAAGTTTACCCCGATCTAAATTTTCAAAAAATATTTAATGTACAGATTTGGCTTTGTTACAGTTTTATTATAGTATAGATATACAGGGTTATATTTAGTTTTATTCCAATCTTTATGTGTACTTATAGTAGGTGGTAGAACCACGCTGAAGCTATTACTGGTTTCAGCATGAATGGGTCGGCTCGCCCGGGGTAGTAGCACCCTCTAACAGATACATCGACGTGAAGTAACAATGCTTGCATTGTTGCGTTTCGTTCGGTCAGTGAGAGCGCCGTAGACCCACCTCCCATTCCCAAATTTATTTTATTTACTACAACAATGGTGTTAAATTGGCTATATAGTCTAAAAGATAGTGAAAGAGTTATTTAGAGAATTTCTTTTCTCTATACAATATTATAATGGTTAAAATGAACGCTTCATGACTTCACACAATTACAGTACTGCAGCGTCATTCTTTTCATTTGAGTTTCTGCCTTCTGTTTGCTAAATTACAGTTCGTTTTTACCATTAGGACTTTTATAATATTTCGTGACGTTTCATTTTTTGATGTTCCATTGATATTAACAATAATTACATGTCGTGGTGACGTTGTGGATGGTCTAGAAATTTCCACCCCCTTTTTTTAACTTTATTTTTGGCAACCAATCTTTTAGATTATTACTGCCATTGTCGAGTAGTTAATAGTATGACAAGTTCTTCTTCTATTCCATTTTCGGCAACCAGTCTTCTAGTAGACCATTACTGCCATTGTCAAATGAGTATCGATATTACAAGTTTCTTGATATAATTTCAATGAATGCAATTGTCGAGTAGTTAATAGTATTTCAAGTTCTTCTTCTATTCCATTTTGGCAACCAGTCTTCTAGTAGACTATTACTGCCATTGTTAAGTGAGTATCAATTTTACAAGTTTCTTGATATAATTTCAATGAACTAACAAGATGGTGGCCATCTTGTTAGAACCTTCCATGGAATTTTGGTGGCATCTCAGAATTCATGGTCCGTGACATTATTTTCCATTCACTTCACTTATGCACAATAAACATACTATATCACATAAAACACCACCAATTTTACACAGTATAGAGTCAAGTAACACAAGATTATGAATCTATCTTCTTCTATCTATCTATATCTTCTATCTTCTTCTTCTATTCTATACATATAATAAAAATGAGGTGTCTGTATGTAATATCAAAATAATTTTTTTTTACTACTTGGGTACGAAAGTATACTCGCTACTGATAACAAAAATGCAATTTTTAAAATTTTTGTCGGTCTGTCTGTCTGTCTGTCTGTTTGTTCCAGGTAATCTCCGAAACGGCTAGACCGATTTTGACAGGAATTTCACTGACAGATAGCTGAAATTACAGCGGGTTTCTTAGGCTACTGTAAATTAGACTAGGTATTAACCGTGGTTTCGCCCGCAATGCTATCTCCAAAACGGTTAGACCAGTTTTCACGAAACTTTCACTGGCAGATAGCTGACTTTACAAAAGTAATTTAGGCAATTTTAGTTTATACTAGCTGTTAATCGTGGCTTCGCCCACAATGCTATCTCCAAAACAGTCAGACCGATTTTCATGGGACTTTCACTGGCAGATAGCGGACCTTATAAAAAGTAATTTAATTTATTTTAATTTAGACTAGCTGTTAACCGTGGCTTCGCCCGCTGTGCCGTCACCAAAACGGTTACATCGATTTTCACGGGATTTTCACTAGTAGATAGCGAACCTAATTAAAAGTAATTGAGGTTATTCTATTTTAGACTTGCTGTTACCCGCGACTTTTTCTGCATGAAATTTAGCAAGATTTCAACTCATTCTTTATTTTTAATAAGAGAAATAATTATCAGCTTATTGTTTACAATTTGGCATTATAATTATTAATAACATTAATGACATAGAGAGGTCTTCCTAAAAAGATCTTAGATTATAAACGTATTACGTAAAGTGTTCCATAATACAATTTCTTGCGGAACAGACAAGCGTTTATTTTTGTTATATTGTCACAAAATCTTAATTATAATAATGGCAATGTATATTAAATGTAGTGTAAATGTAAATCTTAATAATAATATTTTAAGTTATTGTTTCGTTAGATCCTTATACAGTAAGTGTAAGAAAGTAAGTGAACACTGAGGTAGTTATATATGGTGGGTTAAGGTTCCAAACGTGTTGCTGATGAGAAACCTCATTTGGCACGCTCTTTGTATTTATATATCTAATGTACACGTTACATGTTACTTTTAGTGGCGTGCGCGTCGTACTTACAATTGTCTTTAAAGAGCGATTCTGTAATTGTACATAGTCTCACAATTCTATAATTCTTTAATACGATTTAAAAACGCGTTCGGAGCTGCGGGTACAGCTAGTAAAAAATAAAATCCACTACATGACAGACCAAGATCCCGCCAAAAACTCACCACCCCTCTTTTTAACAGAGTAATAATATTCGTCCAATAGGACAGGAGAAGGTGAAGTATGGATTATACTGCCAAGTCTGAAGTTGTCAATATAGGTATTTTTTATATATCCTTTAACCAATTTTCTTCCGTGTCCAAGTTAATATAAAGGCATAAGCGCCAAATCTTCTATATAATATTTCGTACATATTCTTTTATCCATGTTTTTATCTTAATCTCCTTGTTAATAGTAGCGTACCAATTTCCTTTTGTCTGAATTATTTCGTTTTGCCAATTCTGAAGTTTTCAATATAGGTAGTTCTTATGTATCCTTTATCTAATTTTCTTCCGTGTCCAAGTTAATATAAAGGCATACGCGCCAAATCTTCTATACCTATAATATTTCGTACATATTCTTTTATCCATCTTTTTTATCTTAATCTCCTTGTTAATAGTTGAGTACCATCTCCTTTATCTGAATTATTTAGTTTCTCTCACCCAGAGTGTTTGTTAATTTTCGGAGTGTTTGTTAATTTCTATTGTCAAGTAGTTAATTCAAAGTTCCAACAAGACGGTGGCTCTCTTGTTAGAACTTTCCATGGAGTTTTTGTGGCATCTCAGAATTCATGGTCCGTGGTATTATTTTCCATTCACTTCACTTATGCACAATAAACAAACCATATTACATAAAACACCACCAATTTTACACAATATAGAGTCAAATAACACAAGATTATGAATAAAATATAAAATCCACTACATGACAGACCAAAATCCCGCCAAAAACTCCTCTTTTTAACAGATATGTGACGCAGTCATGATTTGGTCGATGACAGTTTAGTGGTTTTAGAGATGGTGTTCAAACCTCTAATCACTAATTTTTATTTAAATTAATTTTATTTCAACTCCCCTGGAAGCAAAAATACAACTTTGGCGTACGACGATTTATTTCTCAAGAAAGTGTGCGGTACAAGTGCATTAACTTATATAGAATATTAATCGTTAATAATAATTATGTCGGTCGACGGATTATGACGCTGGCGTGTTGAGCACGGCGATTGGCCATCGTGTGTGGCCATTTCAAAAGGGCGTGTTTTAGCCCATTGTTCTTTAATTACTTCTTATCGCTCGTGGAGCGTTTGAACGGACTAGCCTACTATCCTATTTCTTAGGATAGCAGACTCGTTATACGCTCGCTACAACAGTTGTGTTCTAGATATCTAAGTGAATACAACATAAAAGTAAGAAATTTACAAGAGGACTATAATAACAGAACAGTGTAAGTACTACAGAATATTATACAGCTCTTTTAAAGTGAAACTTTTATTACATCGTCTCAAACTTTTTCGCCTGTGTGTTGCATGTCGCGTGATGGTCGGCCGTGGAGTAGGGATAAAGTGAAAGGCGCTCGTCAGAGCAGCCATGGCCAATATGGCGGCGCATGTAGTTCGCAGCAGCTGACCGTGTAGTGTATAGACTATTATTAGTTAAATGTCTATAGTGTGAAAAAAAGTTTCACTTTTACCGTGGTTTCATAAAACCACACAATACTTTTTTTCTCTTAATTTATTTGATTGAAGAAGGCATAACTTTGCGGGAATCCACAATTAAATATTGTCGTGGACGTTACTTTGCACTTCCGCCTGTAATTGTTTGACCACTACAACATCTCACTGCTACAAAAAAACATTTGATTTTATTTGTCCGGGGTGTACCTGAAAGCTTTATATCTGAAACTAGTAACAGAGAGAGACCGAAATATTAGTAACTAAAACAATAAAAACAATTAAAACCGCGTTCCTTGGTTGAACCTAACGACGGTTGACGCTGTTGGTATGTTACTGTAAATATAAAAATATTCACTACAGACATAATCACAATTGATTACACATGTAGTCCGGTGAAACTGTTAAGACCTTGCCAGGTCAATGGCGTAGTCAGTTCGAGGAAAAAAAGGCTTACACGTGTGTCGGTGCTTCACGGAGCATCTTCAGACTGATGTCGACTCTTCCGATGCTTGTATTAATTTAGTAAATAGAAAAACACTGTAATATTATTGTGAACGTTATTCCATATCCCGTAGTAGTTACTGCCACATTTAATAAATAAATCCACTATAAATACAGAATTCAGGCATGCGAGCAACGGAAGAATTGCAGAATCTCTTGACTATATTTAATATTACATACCGCAACAATGTCTGGGTTGTAGAAAATGTATTTTATTGGGTTACAGTCATGTAACAGGTTTTGTCGTCCGGAATAAACAGTTCTTATCGTGCATCAAAACCATCGGCCTCGTTTCTTATTTATGCGTCCTACAAGAGAATAAAGTTATTTTCTTAAGGTGGAATACTCTGAGACCTACGTCACCTGGGATAAATGAATTATTCATGGAACGTCGCATATTTTGTCATACAAATAACTGTCAGACGTTGTAATTTTAAACCAGGGGTTGTTGTTCTGGAATATTCTCGTGTTTTTACGACGAGCATCTAAATTTCGTTTTATTTTTCATTGTGATGATATTATTATTTATAATAAGTAAGTTGATATAAGAGTTTTAATCCAATTTTTTTTAAAAGATATCAGAATATATGAAATTATAAGTAAGAAGCAGGAAACCATATTATTTTTGAAAATACCCATTGATCGTTTTTATGTTTCTATGTAAACTTGCTTCACGTATAAAGTACCTAAGGACTACCTGTAGTAACTAAACTGAATTTAATTGAGTGACAGCGTTATACCTCATGGTGCTCTAGTTCCTAACCATTAAAGTGGAGCGACTGCTAACGTGATACAGTGCCACTGCATTCACTAGCCCAACACACACCACACTGCACCTCACACTCAACATACAGAAATCGTACTTATACATATATGGAATAGTATTTATTGTTTTCCTTATTTTATTGAATTTGGTTTGTTAGTTTTAAACAATTGTCAGATTTGAAATACATGTGTGTAATAGTGAGGCACTCATGATGGTGCATATGTGTCTCACTAACGCTTAAATATGCATGTGATATTGCATTCACAGCAACGGTCCGAACTGAGGTACAGCCACTTTGGCACCCTTGCCCTTTTTGCAGTATGGTTGAGTGCCTTCAGAGCTTGCACATAAAGCGTGATGAACCTATAAAGGCCCGACCAGCCTATAGCGCTTATTCAGTACGAAAAATATCAAATGGTAAATGACATGTAATTGCAAAACAACTGTTACCATCGATAAATATCACATATATTATATATATATACATACATATATATGTTAAAAAGATAAACCAGATCGAGTTTCTAGCCCGTTCTTCTCGATGACTGGGTTGTTTTCCGAACCGGTGGCAGTTTTGACTTTCATAAGTGCCTTATTAGGGCCTAAACTGAATAAAGCATTTTTTGATTTTGATTTTGAAAGGTAGGTGTGTTAGTAGGTGGTAGAACCACGCTGAAGCTATTACTGGTGTCAGCATGAATGGGTCGGCTCTCACAGAAAACCGACGTGAAGTAACAGTGCTAGCATTGTTGCGTTTCGTTCGGTCGGTGCTAGTTCCAGATACCCAACTTCCCTCCCCTCCCCTCTTTCCCACTCTCCCTTCTCCCAAACACAGGCTGGCAACGCACTTGCGACTCCTCTGGTGATGCAAGTGTCTATGGACGGTGGTGATCACTTAACATCAGGTGATCCACATGTTCGTTTGCCTCATATGATATAAAAAAAATCGATATAATGGCAGTATTGGCCATCATGCCGGCTTGTGAGCCTCTCAATAACGGGTTGATATCGGAATGCGATACTCATAAGCATGCCCATACGGCCGGTATTACAACTAGAATATGGTGACCCCAACCTACTCAAACTTTTGCTGATGACTACTAGATGTTACAGTAATATATATATTTTGGTCATATAAACCTTGCCTTTACAATTAAGAACAAAACAAAAAAAGAATTATCCAAATTAGTGCAACCGTTTTCAAGCGATACGCTTATATATATTCCGCGATTTTATTTATATCTATACAATTGTATACAGTCAGTATGTGTAGATAGTTAAACTTATTGTATGCAAAGGCATGTAGTTGAATGCACACTGTCTTATTAACTTATGACCTGGATGATGAAGTCTGTCACTAGACGCATATATTTAATCTTTATTGCACCAACGTGACTCTTGGAGTACCAAGCAGTAATATTACTAAGTGTAATCTACACCTTACCAATCATTGCAATTTTGTTATCAGGTCACCTTGTTAATATGCATCCACATCACTTACTCATAAATATTATAGTTTAAATGAAGCTGTATAAGATTGCTTTTACGATAATGAAATAGGATTAAAAGGGTCCAGAAAACATTGAGTAGCATTAGAGGGCAGTCATAATCGTTACTGGTCTTCGTAGAGTGGAGAATTGTCGTTTCAAGGACAATAAAGCGAGGGACTACTTTAACTGCTAATATTAATTGAAAAACTAAGATGTTCTTTTTCGTTTCGAAATAAATGTTCCGTAAGAAGATGGTATGTTTCGAACTTGGATATATCCAGACATTATTTCTATGGATAATTTGAAAGTGTTGCTCTAGCGCTAATATAACCAGATAAATTCGTGAACATGGGATTTCTTTCAACGCTTCATATTTGTCTTGAGTTCAATCGTTCAATCTTATTTAAAAATCGGATTTATTAGTGCAACAATTGGATATATTTGTAATTTAATAAATCACTACATATAAAACAAAGACCTCAGCCACGTCTGTCTGTCTTTTCGCGGTAAACTCAAAAATTACTGAACGAATTTTCAAACGGCAGTCGTTTTCCTGTCCCAATATAAAAAAAAACCTTGACAAATTATATACCTAAACCTTCCTCATGAATCAATTAGTCTTCTGGTGAAAACCGCATGAAAATCCGTTTAGTCGTTCTTGAGTTTATCGTGAACAAACAGACGTGACAGAGGAGTTTGTTTATAATATGTAATCTATACTAGTATATAAAACTAAAGAGTTTGTTTGTTTGGTTGAACGCGCTAATCTCAGGAACTACCAGTCAGATTTGAGAAAACCTTTCGGTTTTAGATAGCTCATTTATCGAGGAAGGCTTTAGGCTACATATCACGATACGACCAATAGGAGCGGAGCACCAATGTAGAATGTTTCAAAATCGGGCACATTTTGTTCCTTTTGAGAAATTTCGTTAGCGTTAGTGTTATATACGTTGCCATGGTAATGTGGTATGTTTCTATTGCAAACATTTTTAAAGTTTATTTTGTTTTCCTATTCAAAAAGTTTGTTCTACTTTAGTTTTATTTCCAATATTTTATTTGTAATCTATTACGTATTATAAAAATAAAGTTTGTGTATGTACAATTAAAATAACAACCTTTTGATGAATGGATATGGCTACAAATGACCAAAAAAAATGTTTTTTATATTCCGTCTATATTTTTATATGTCTGTTTGTTTGTTCGATCTCGGTTATCTCCAAAACGACTGGACCTATTTTAACGATAATTTTACTGGCAGATAGCCGAAATTATAGCGGTTGATATATTCTATTTTATTTGTCCGCGTCTTCGTCCACATTGCTATTTCCAAAGTGGTTGGACCGATTTTCACAGAGTGTTCACTGGTAGATAGCAGACCTCATAAAAAGTAATTTAGGTTTTTTATTCGCTTTCAGCCGCAGTGGAATATCCGTAATGCTTGAACTGATTTTCACGGGACTTTCACTGGCAGTTAACTCACCTTTAATAAGAAGTAACTTAAACTATTTTATTTTGTTACTCAAGACTTCGTCCGCAATATCCTACTATCTCTTAATCGGTTGGACCGACTTTCACGGGACTTTTACGGGCAGATAACTAGCGCACTCGGAAGACGTTGTCCCGCCCCGATAATAAAACGAAAACCTTGACAAATTATACCTAAACCTTCCCCATGAATCATTCTATGTACTGGTGAAAACGGCATGAAAACCCGATTTATAGTTTTTGACTTAATCGTGAACAGATAAACAGAAAGATCAGAGGACTTTGTTTTTAACCGACTTCGATAAAGGAGGAGGTTACTATATTCGGTTGCATGTTTTTTTTATGTACGTTAATCGATATTATCGTCAATTGTGAACCGATCTTAATGATTATTTTTTTATTTGAATTAGTACACTATGTAGTGACGAACTGCTACCTGTGCATTCGTCCGTGTGAAATTGATCAAAAATATGTTACAACCGTGTGAGACGTGTGCTTTACTGGACTCCAATAATAAATATACATAATTGAAAGTCATATATTTGTATGTAACATTAATTATATCATCTTTTTGGTCAATTTTTTTTTATTTACCGGGTTCGCGTCTACATAACTCAGTGATTAAAGGAACGTATAAGAATAACTTAAGTATATCGACAATATAGGCATATTATATCTATATAATAAAAGATTTAAGACATATTGTTCGATAATGTATAGCTTAAAATTTTCGTTACTTTCTTATATAGTGTTAGTGAGCACTGAGTGTGGTATATAGTAGGTTGAAGTTCCAGGTATGCTGCTGATGATAAATACCATCCCATTCGATATACTATTCGTATTCACATATCTAATGTATACGTTACATATTACAGTAGATGGCGTGTGAGTCGTAGTTATAAATGTTTTAAAAAAGCATTTCTGTAATGTACACACCCACTCACAATTTTATATTTCTTTAATACATTTTAAAAAAGCGCGTGCGAAGCCGCAGGTAACATCTAGTGATATATATGAAATAACTTCCTCATCTTAAGTAAAATAAAGTTACTGTGAATACAATATTTATCTTTCAAAATGAACAATGAATTGTCCGTCGGTTCTAACTTAGTTTGCTATAAAGATTTTTGCTTGAACTAAGTCAAAGAGCAATAAAATTAAAACTTAAATACCAAGTTTTAAATAGGACCGTTTTTGAAATTCGTTTAATCGTGTTATATAACTCTGAAACTAAACAAATTGAGTTATGAAATTTACGACAGATTTATAGTAACGCCTTATGGTTCCTTTGCCAAGTTGTAACAAAGTGTAAAAAGTAAACTGAATTTGCCAGCTTTAATCCTTTACTTGAGTAAATTATTTTAATTGCCTCTAAGCGAGTTGAAATAAATCTGACGATAAAAGTAGAATACATTGAAGAACAGACAGTTGAATTTTATTTATTTAAGTAGCAGATAACTGCGACTTTGTCTACGTTTTTCATCTTAACAATTCATTTTATATTTGATTTAAGAATACGTTACTTTGCGGAAATCCATAATTAAATATTATAGTGGCCGTTACTTTGCACTTCCGCCTGGAATAGATTGGCAGCTACCACGTCTTACTGCAACAAAAAACTTTTTATTTTATTTGTCTAAGTGTACCTGAAAAAACCTAAGGAAACTAAAAAACACGCTTGTTATAGAAAATAAAAATAAAAATAGAAAATAAATTTTAATGCATTTCAATTAAGAATAGTGTATACAATTTTTAATAAATATAAATTAATAATAGTGTAAATAAAAAAAAAAGTATTTTATTTTAAACAAGTGTGGGGCGCATGGTTACAATAGTTATAAATATTTTATTGACAGATATGAGGAGAAGGATTATTATTTCAATAAAATCTTATAAAGCACCCCTCGCTTTTTAAATTATTTTTTTTTTTTTTATTTACACTATTATTAATTTATATATAAGGACCAAGTTTCTGAGAAATAAAACATTTTTTTTAGCCAAACCTATTCTGAAGTTTTTGCGTGATGCACGCACAACCTTGCGACAGACCCCTATCATCGTAACTCATATTATAACTGTGAAAGTGAGTATGTTTGTTTGTTGTGTTTATACGCCTTCACTACTCAAACGATCGAACTGATGAAATTGTGTATACATATTGTCACGGGTAATGGAAAGAACATAGATATCCTTTTACCCAGAAAAGATGTTAATGTTCCCGCGGTATGTATAAAATTACATTAACGCGAGGAAATTCACGAGCAAAAGCTAGTCTCACTTAATTTCTATAACATATATATTTATTAATGAATATACATTCAGATTCGTGTTTTATCGCTTTTATTTTATGTCTGTAGAATCAGGCTGTATTGTGTTTCATGACAAGTACCATACAATCAAAAGCCAACATCGAACGCTCAGACCAACTATCATGAAGCGGTGAAGCAAACTATTCTGACACGTAATCCATGCGTATAGTGCACAAATATTACAAAATCATCGAGATATATTTTGATATGTTTCAGTAGGAGTATCGTTAGAATACGGTAGATTACATGTGTTTTTTTCCTCTAATATACTTACTTAGTCTTGCCATAAATACTGTTACAATTAAAAATAAACAAACTATTACATTTGAATTTGGAATCTGTCATTTTTAGTTTTCTCATTTTGGCGCTAATACATTGTACAATATTTTGTGATATTAAAATGGAGTGGGGTGATAAAGAGAACCGAATCGCTGTGATTGCATTACACAAAGTAGGTATGGAGCCAAATGCAATATTTAAAACTCTTCATACGCTTGGTATTAGTAAAATGTTTGTGTACCGGGCTATTAATAGATACAATGAGACCTCCTCTGTTTGTGACAGAAAAAGATCTGGCCGTCCCCGTAATAAAAAAATTTGTTGCTAAAATACTGTACGTCGACGACTGCATAGAATTTAGCAAAGAAAATTGTACAGTGTAAAGGTGCGCCTGGTGGACCCGTAGATATTGCTTCTTTTGCGCGGTTACTGCTAAGTTACTCATTACAATAGCTATTTGCCAGCGCAAGTCCTGTCATAATCGTCGGAATGTTTTTAGAAGTAAATCTTCTTACGGGAGGGTATTGAAACTTTGATCTGCAATCTTATTTGGCGACGAAAAGTGGGGGGAGGGGAAATGCTGTGTTGGGAAGAGTGTTCAAAACACCGGTTCTTGTAGAATCACCGAGGCTAAGCAACGTCGGGCGCGGTCAGGACTTGGATGGGTGACCGCCTGAGAACACCACGTGACTATGTTCTTTTTTGTATTTGTAAATTAAAATGTTTCCCTGTAATACAAAAATTTCACTTCTATCATGTGTCTTTACGATACGTCCTATTTTTTCGTTATCATACCGTATCACATCTACGAAGTAAAAATTTCGCCTATACAAACAGACGCTATAATTTTATTTACACAATTAAGAAATTTAATTATAATGTTTAGGAACGGTGCAAACAAATTGTCTTTAATATGTATTTACGCAAAACTGATCTGTAATAGTCTTATCGTTTTGATGGCTGCAGTACATAGCCTGACATTTTTCGGTAAGTAGATGCACGGGAACCGATCAATCGACAACCCACAAGCATTTCCATGTATTTTATAATAAACCTAACCACAATTCAACTCGAGATTGATATGTACTTCTTTCATATGAATGATATTCACAAGCGCAAAAGACTTATCATTACATAGTATAAAACAAAGTCCACTACCGCGTCTGTCTGTCTGTCTGTTCGCGATAAACTCAAAAACTACTGAACGGATCTTTATGCGGTTTTCACGAGTAGATAAAGTGATTCACGAGGAACGTTTTGGTATATAATTTATCCAGGATTTTTTTATAATAAGGGTGGGACAACGTCTGCCAGGACCGCTAGTAGGTTATACAATTTTTTTAGTATTATATTTAAAAAGTTATATAACTGTAGTTAAATAAACGGTATTCATTTTATTATCTGCTTTATCAGGTGTCGAAGTTACTGACGTAATTTCGTTAATTAACTCTGATTGCATACATTTGATATATTTTAGGCACACAACAAGATTTGTAGACGTGTTATTTCTATATAGGTATAATATAAATTTCTTCTGTACGTGTGTATGTCACTGAACTAATAAGAAATAGCGCTATAGTTATTCGTCTTTATTATGTATCGTAAATTTAATTTAATAGTCACAAAACAGTCCGATAAAGATTTTAATGAATTTTTAAAACGTGCAATGGACGGTATTGCTGCGACAGCTTTAATTAAAATCTCGGCACTACGAAAACTGCGAGAATTTAAAAAAATAACTGGAGGAAAAAACGCGGAATGATTTCATTTAGTTTTGTTTCATTCTATATATTGCGCCGTGCGATGCCGTTCCAATAAAAAAAGTGTGTGTGTACTTATGTACACGCGTTAGAAGTTGTACTTCTTGGGCGTAACAAGATAAAAAATTTTATCTTTCGCCTTATTCTACGTTTGTAGAAAAAACGACACTAACAATAGAAAAAAGGTATTTAATACATTGAAAGCTAACTTCAGGGTGTCGGTATTTCGTGACGGTGTGCGCGCGCATCGTAAAAATTTACTCTCATCATTTTTCCCTAACGCGCCAAAAGAAGTATAACTTCAATATATTTATGAAAAAGTTATTTCTGCCATCTTTAAATACGTCCCATGTGCGTATGAATTCATGTATGTTCTGGTACCTCAATACAATATGTTTGTATATACGTAAATAATCTTTTATTGACGTGAAAACTTCTATTTAGCCGTGTTCAGCGTGTAAAAAAAATTGTGAGGGAAAATCTTATGTGTGAGACATGTAATATTGGTACACCGTACTGAACTTGTGAAGAACATCATATTTTTGATTATTTTTTTTTTATATCATAAGAGGCAAACGAACAGGTGGATCACCTGATGTTAAGTGATCACCACCGTCCATAGACACTTGCAACACCAGGAGAGTCGCAAGTGCGTTGTCATCCTGTGTTTGGGGAGGGGAGGGAGTAGAGAAGAGGGAGGAGAGGTGAGTATCCAGCGCTGTCACTGACCAAACGAAACACAACAACGCAAGCACTGTTACGAGTACTTCACGTCGGTTTTCTGTAAAAGGGTGGTACTACCCCGGGCGAGCCGACCCATTCATGCTGAAACTAGTAATAGTTACAGCGTGGCTCTACCATCTATAAAAATATTTAATAAACTGTATAATAATATATATAATTATTGCTACGAGTGCCAATAGATGTGAAAACCACACTAACGTCAATAATTTCCATTTACAAATTATGAAGTTTAAATAATTCAGTCTATAATTGATTTACAAATGTAACAAGTACTCTATTCCATTGTTTTGGGTTTTCACTTTTGTCGGCAGCCCTTATGACTCACTTGACTTTTTTGCTATTATCACCTCGTTTTTTTGTCTGTTGATTATCTGCAAATTTCACATACACGCAACACTAATAAGTAGAAAATATCGATTTAAATAAACATTTTCTTTCAGTATAACGGATTCAAGCGAAGCGAAATAATTAAAAGATGAAACAACGGAAAACATGGAGAGTATTAAAATAACAACTATTTAGTAAATATTAAATGATGGATTTCCGCATAGTAACGCCTTCCTCGATCAAAAGAGTATTGAATATAATTTGCAACAACGGACTTAGAATATGAATTTTATCAAAAACTTAGCTGAGTTTTACAGTTCCTTTAAATAAAATCGATAGACATCATATTTTTTATTATATTATGACGTATTTAGGATTCATCTAAAAACTGGTAATGTAAGAATATCGTATAAATATTGGAAGATTCGAACAAAAGCGATTTATCATCAATATACCATGAGAACTTCGACAAGTTCCTAAATAATACAAGCACGGATACTAAAGAATTCTCTTTAGTATTTTGGACGTTAATGCACCTGCATTAGAGAGATCAGCGCAACGTCCTACACTACCCGGTGCTTCGTTCATCTTAATTAGACAGGATTATACGAGATTAACCGACCCCTTTTAATCTTTAGTCGAGAGCGTTTTTGTGAATCCCTACAGAAACTCAATTACGCGGCTATTAGTTATTAATAGGCGTAGTTGTGTATAATAGAAAGGGTTGAACGAGTTTCATATTTCATAATCCATTGTTCTGAAGCCGAGAAATGAGAGAATATAGAACAGGTACCTATTAACTTTAAGTATTTTAATTGTGCTACACAGTAATTATAAGAAACCTTTAGACGTATCGTATAGCCCCTTTCTTGCAAAAAGCGATCTATCGATAGTGAAGACAATGGGGCCCGAAAAACTTAATAAAATCTATATTGTAAATGTGAATGTGAGTTTGTTTGTTACGTTTATACACTTTAGCAAATAAACCGATCAAAATGAATTTTTGTGTACACATTTTCAGGGTATAAGAAAAGGACATAGGTGGATGCATTTTTAAAACTTGGAAAAAAGCCAGCCTGATACATTTTAAGCTATACTAAGAACGCATTTAGTTTTAAATGAAAATATCTGTAACTTTTAAATTAAATTTCTTTCATTTTCACATATAAAAATGGGTTATGTAATTAGTAGAAATATATAATGAACTTACATATAAGACAATACCTAATGCAGCAATTATTTACTAATTATCTATACATTAATTTATAATTAGCAATCCATACATTCATTCTATCTGTACCTTGTGCTTAGGGAATTTTCGTAAATAAATAGATGGTAGCGGCACGCTGAAGCTATTACTGGTTTCAGTATGAATGGCTCCTCTCGCCCGGGGTAGTACCACCCGACCCACAAATACATCGACGTGAAGTAACAGTGCTTGCGTTGTTGCGTTTCATTCGGTCAGTAAGAGCGCCGGCGGCCCACCTTCCCTCTCCCTCCTATTCCCATTCATCTGGTGTTGCTACTGTCTATGACCGGCGGTGATCACTTAACATCAGGTGACACTCCTGTTCCGTTGCCTCCTATGATATTTAAACAAAATACTTATATCTTCTTATCATATCTTACCGCAACCGAAATAACTATGAAATAACTGAAATTTAGAATATAAACCGAATTCTTTTGTATTTCACTAGATGACATTTTTTGTCCCATTCATTTCAGTCTATAGACTCTCTGGTAGATAGAGGAAGGAATTTATTAATCTTGAATTCTTTGATATCTCGATATCGATCTCAATTTTATTCTTTGTTCATTTTATTTTCTTATACTCGAATCCTATTGGTTTATTAAGGTTTAAAAGGTGCTAATGAAATTATTACCTAAATTTTGAAGTACGATGTAATTGTTTATTAATTATTCCAGTTATGGGCACGAGCACATACCGAAAATAGAAGTTGTGTCTGACCACAGAATTCAGTTTTAATTAAGGGTCAAACCACAGACTATCGACGTCGAAATATACACACACAGCTGAATTCCCCTATTATGAATTTATTTTAGGAAAGAACGAATTACATTCAAGTATTTAATCGATTATGTACACTACATTATAAAGAGGTAAAGTTGAGTTTTTGGCGGGATCTTGGAATGCGATGTAGTGGTCTTTATATTTTATCCATAACCTTTGTGTTATTTGGCTCTATCTTGTGTAATGTTGGTGGTGCTTTATGAAATATAGTTTGGTTATTGTACACAGGTGAAGGGGATCGGAAATAATACGACGGAGCATGGATTCTGACTTGCCACAAAAACACCCAGGAAAGTTCTAACAAGATGGAACAACGATCTTGTTAGTTCATTGAAATTATATCAAGAAACTTGTAATATCGATACTCACTTGACAATGGCAGTAATAGTCTACTAGATGACTGGTTTCCAAAAATAAACTAGAAGAATAATATGTAAAAGATAGTATTAGAGTATACAAGACTAATTTATAAATATGTTTGTATGAGATAATCCCTGAAACTAATTATTCGACTCTAAATTATATTTCAATGATACGAAGCTACTATTAATTCAGGCTCAAGGAATATGGTTATATTTTATTATGTATAAATCTCACGATCTACATGAGCAAAGCCGCGAGCAGAATGCTAGTTTATAAGAATTTTATGTTTTAATTCCCCAATTCTACTACAGACTTCTACAAAGACAACACTCTTGTATAAGTTAAAAAAGTATGGAAAAAATAGATTTATATAACATGACAGACTACTCGGTAGGTATATATCAGTCAGTTCATAAAGTAGAGTTTTAGAGTATTGATTGGTTTTAGTATTTTCTTTCTCTTTCCATTATAATTTGTTAGTTTTCATATTATTTAGGTTAAATATAAAATAGTTAAAAATTTAGTTTTATTTAATTTATTGTTGGAGCATGCCGTGGTTGTCTATAAATATATATCTAAATTTAATTATAAAATTGTTACTATTACTATATGTATGTCATCTATACATATAATAAGAATGTTAATGTAACGTGTCTGTACTTTTTCGATTTTCATGAAAAGAATTGTTGCAGGTGTCTAGGAATAAGTAATAGAATACATTTCATACATTTTTAGAAATGTCTGTCTGTTTGTATGAACACGCATCACCACTAAATTACTGGGTTCACAATAAAACTTCATCAATAAATTCATAAAGCATATCCTCGGGAGTAACTTAATCTTTGTTTCATTAAAATCGGTCCACTCTGTCAAAAGTTATTTTAATTTGAATGACGGCTCCAGGCAAGTATGAGAGAAGAGTAGTAATTCATTAGTTACTGTAGGTTCGACACGGACGGAGTCGTGGGCACAGCTAGTAATAAATATACTCTCTTAATAATTTTGACCCGTGCCAACCTTTTTTTGAAAGCATTTCATTAGCTAAAGATGACAAAAATAGCGATAATTTAATAATGAATTAAACAGCTGTCAATCGTTCTACTGTTGGTTCATTTGCTCTTTTGTATCCTATTGCAATTTGTAACAATTACACGATAATCCAATGAATATGTTTTGTTCGTATCGGCACTCTGAATATGGGCAACGTGAAGTGCTTTCCCTTCCACGCCTGTTGGTTATTGCATAATGCTTGCTTATTTGCAGGTTATGACCGAACAAAATTGGTCTTTTCAAATTATTACGTACAACCGATAATGAACAGCAGATTTATGCATTCTTTATCCTATTTATTCACTGTGTAGAAATAATGCTTTACAAGCTGTTGTATTATTGACCAACCCTACTCATGATTCTAGTAAATAACATTAATTTATAGGTCAACCATTTTTCATTGATATCGTATTAGATGCAGTTGGAAAAGTAAATAGAGAATTATAAATAGCTCGAGGTTTGATATCGTCAAAACCTCGTGGGGTGATGTGTTAATTACTCAATGCCTTTCCCAGTAGTAAGCCTTGTATATATATAATTATTTAATTTTATGCTTGTATCCCGATAATAAGTTTATGCCATCGAAAACAAAACTTGTAAAAAAACCAAGTCTCGCAACTCAGTTTTTCTGCTGTAAAAAGTTGTGAGACCCATGTAATACCAAGTCGGTCACTTTATTAAGTCCCTACTTAAGGGACCTTCTGTTTTAAATTTTTACGTAATTAGCTAACCTGACAACATCTTATAGTGACCATAGCAATATTAAAAATCTTTTATGTTTTAAATAAAATAGATTAACTTGACAATAGATCATAGTTCATTGTATCGAATAGATAAATAACACATAATAATACTGACGTGATATTGTAGAAAATACGTTTGCTGAAACATTTCCTGTCATATTTTCAGGTATTTTTTAAATTTTTCGAGCTCCACGAGGTAATTTAATTTGAAAGTCTATTTACTGAAACATAACCGACCTGCATGCCTCATACGCCTAACCGCATTACGTCCCCTCGTTTTCCATCAGTTTTTATAACAACACACCAAACACACCAGAGAGTAAACGAACTTACTGTCTACGATGAAAGAATTGTAGATATTTGCATACAATGTAACGGTTAACGAAGGAAAGTTTTGTAAACTTCTTTTTTATTCAAATACGCAAGTAAGCTTTAGTAAATAAATAAACATTGTATGCACTAACAAAATATATACACAAATAAATAAAAAAAAATGATATTGATAAGAACATTGAATTAGTGAATTAGCCCCGATAATGATACGCCAGATAAAGAATTGTGTTTCTAATATGCATCTCATATATTATGCAATTGCAAATAAGTATGCATTAACTTTTTTTGGGCTATAAAATGCTAAGTAAATCACTTTTATAATTTGACATTCGATAGAAATAACTTGGTATATAATTTATGCTGTGTTTTATGATTTGTGGCGCAAGGAAAATAATTCTTACTTCACGCTATGCTAGTAATATCAATCACGTTGTAAGAAAAAAATATCATTAACGATCAACAAAAAGTTCCGAAGAAGAATGGAAAGGTATTAAAGAATATATAACATCAGAACCGCCGCTACTCATTATCAGGTTCTGAGTTGCAGATTAGTGCATGCTTTGTTATTTGGAGTTCTTATAATTATATTTATTTACTAGCGGGCCCGGCAGACGTTGGCCAGCCCAGATTATAAAAAAAACGCTTGACAAAATATACTAAAACCTTCCTCATTAATCACTTTATCTACTGGTAAACATCGCATAAAAATCCGTATCGTTTATCGCGAACAGACAGACAGACGCGGTAGGGGACTTTGTTTTATACTATGTAATGATTAGACGATACTAACTATACTATCGCTCCCTTTCTCTTACTTTCTCTATACTTTTAATTTTTAGCACATCTTGTGACATCTATTTACACGACTCCACCAACCAGTAGTAATAAAATTTAATTTAATATTCGGTACTGTACAATGTGTATACATTGTTTGCATTATACTAGGCTTTAATTTAACTTGTTTGTTTCAAAACAAACCAAGTCGCTCGTCTCACGCAACACCTTACCTCACAACGACCCTTGTGTTGCATCAATTTTCCCAACAACACCCCCGAGGGCGAGGTACTTTGTTCCCATTGAGACAACAAATTTATTTGCCCCGAGCAAATCGTTAATCAGGAAAAATGTACAATTTAGAATATGTTATTTATTTGATAATATTTTACATACAAACATATTTATAAATTAAAAAAAAATGTACACGACATACATTTTTATATATTTTTTATATAATAACGTGGAACAAAATAGTAAATAAAATAGTAATATATAAAAAAGAATTTAATATTGAGTTAAAACGAAAGAGAAAATGTTAATTAACTGAATGAAATTGAAGTAAAACTTGAAAATTTGGATTCAGTTCATAAAAATTTTAATAAACGTCGTGCGCTAAACGTTCTTTTTATTAAATATATAAATTAACTGAATTTATTTAAAAAAAACTAGCTGACCCGTGCCACTTCGTCTGCACCTAATCGGTTATTAGAGGTTTCAATTATATTTTTAACCGACTTCAAAAAAAGGAGGAGGTTATCAATTCGACTGTATTTTTTTAACCGACTTCAAAATAAAGTAAATTTTCAAAAAAAAGTATTAACCGACTTCAATATCAATCAAAAACCCATATGAATATGTGTGCTACCTAGAGATGTATTGGAAGTCGGTGCGAACCGAAAATCATATCATCTACATAGGTACAAAGTTTAAGTCCACTCTCGCGTCTCTGTAATACATTTCTACCTGGAACAAATTTGAAATTTCGGTTGGCATCGACTTCCAATACATCTCTAGGTAGCACACATATTCATATGTTTTATTTAATTTGATAAACTACTTATTTTCCGCTTTTTAGTGCCTTATGGGTTTTTGATTGATATTGAAGTCGGTTAATACTTTTTTTTTGAAAATTTACTTTATTAAACGCAAATAATCTTAAAAAACCTAAAACCCGATTGCAGCGACATCTAGCTCTTCCAATTGTGAATCCCAACTATCCAGGGACTCACTCCAATATATACCCAGTTGGTATGTGAGAAATCTTTTAAAATAAGCCTAGAACCAGTTCGCATCATTACATAAAGTGTCCTATGAAAATCAAAACTAACTTACATATATTGCCGATAAATGTCTTCACAGTACCCCTTGTAACTTCATCACTTAACACACTGTAAAAATTAAACTTTATCTACATAAAAATAATCCATTTTGTTTTAGTTGTTTTTTTTATAAGAATTTGTAAAGTATACGTGAAACCAGCATTCAATCTTAATTTTGTCAAATTTATTTTACTTTTGATATATAAACCACCTTTTTCACTGAGATACTGAACTTGGGATAATATACCTTTCTAACAGTGAAAGGATTATTAAAATCTGATCAGTAGTATCAAGGATTTTTCGAAAACAAAACTTTACCTCTCTTTATAATATTACTATAAATACAACATAGTATGGTAACTGCAAACACCTCAACTGATTATTTTAATCGTAGATTCGCAAACCTGAACCTAAGTACTTCAAGACTCAACAATATTTAGAAAACTAATTTTATCAAATATCGTAACAACACACGTACCTACTGATAGAACTCTAATTAAGATTCATCTTTTACAATGCAATATAACTATTATCTAGGTTTATGTTTTAGGAAAAAATCTTGACACCTTTGTTTAGCAAACATTTTTTTATACAATTAAAATAAATGTACTAACATATCAGTGACAGTTTCTTTTACATAAATTTTTCATATGTGGTTGATAATTACGCATAGAAATGTCATGTAGCGGTAGCTCAGTTATAACATACGGGACATTATATGGTTCGGAAATTTTTTTATACAATTAAAATAAATGTAACAACATATAAGTGACAGTTTTGTTTACACAAATTTTTCATATGTGGTTGATAATTACGCATAGAAATGTCATGTAGCCGTAGCTCAGTTATAACGTACAGGACATTATATGGTTCGGAGAAGTCGACGGTTCGGAACCCACCGATAATTTTTTTGGTGTTTTTTTTAAAGTAGCATAGGGAAATATAGCTTAAATTTTTAGCTAATCTGTTTGCTACATATAGCACATAGAAAATTTACCAAAATCCGTCAAGAATTTAATTAACTACACATTTTTGACTTTCGTCCGTTATCCTGGCGAATCCCTTGCGTTTTATGAGATAAAAAGTATCCTAGATGTAATCTTGTAATATTAGTCATCATTGTGCCAAGTTTCGTCAAAATCGGTTCAGTACTTTCAAAGTGATGCGTGTTCACAGGGACAGACAGACAGACAGACAAAAATTTTAAAAGGGTTATTTTTGGTTTCTATATCGATAACAAAGTCTAGCCCGATCAAAATTTTCAAAAAATATTTAATGTACAGATTTAGCTTTGATCCAGTTTTATTATAGTATAGATAGATACACATTAATAATTATTGATATGGGTTATTTTAAATGTACTTTTGCAATTATATGATATTCTTATTAAAATATAACATAATTATCACACAATTTATGTTACAAATTGTTATAAAACAAAAAGTAATTAACCATGTAGTTAACATTATATCTAATATTTATGAGCACTTAAATACTGCATTAAATGTATACATATATTCAAATTAAATTTTAATTATTCGACTCATTATACCTACTCTCCTATTCTGCGTTGATTATTACAGGTCGTGGAACCTCAATATATAAATAGATACGTGACTCTTTTGTTTGCAAAATACTGACGCATTTAAGTAGAGGCCTAATTGAGGCGAAATTATTTTAATATTGAATATTCTATTATGTTTTTTTAAACCTTCATAAACCCATAGAAGTAAATTTCACACTGAAATAATTATAATAACTTGTATAGCTACATATTAGATACCTGGTTTAAAAATACTTTTTGTGAGAAACAGTAAGTATCGCAGATGTAGGTCTGTCAGAGGAATCGATATTAAATACTTTTGATTTTCATACACAACAATTTTTAATAATTAAGACTAGTGATCGCACAATGGGAGTATTTCACAAATATTGTAAAATGTACATATAAGGAACGTGAAGTACGACGAATAGAGACTTATAAGATAGAGGCTTCGATTCGTTGATACTAACGTTAAAAAAATCTAAATTTATGTATAAAAGTAAGGCTTGTCAATAACTACTAAACAAAAATAATTGAGCCGTCACGGGACGCCTGGTAGATGTGAAACACATGTGTAGCGTAGTAAACAACACATTATACGTATGCAAGCTCAGTGCGGCAAGAGAGATTGCGCATGGTATCGCGTCGACTACGTCTCGCCACTCCAACAATCAGGTTTACCCTCACCTATAAATGTTTCACATCAAAAATTTAAAGGAAATCGGTCGACAAACAGAGGTGCAGAAGGTACTGAACTATTCTGTCTTTTATTTATATAATTATAATTGTGATAATTTAAAAAAATGTGAGCTCTCGTTGGACGCCGGGCAGATGTGAAACATCGAAATTATTTTGTACAGGTGATGTAAAAGAATAGTTTCTGACAGCAGATAAATATCACATAATCAAAAATAAAATATTAAAAATTTTTACAAGAAAAAGATATAACCGTTTAATTGATAAACATTTATATTCATTAAATACTAAAATTAAAAAAAAAACCATATAGCGTCTCATCACATGCCGTGTCGACGCGTCGCCACGCCAACACTCGTCCTGATCCGTGGCTATAGATGTTTCACAACAAAAGCATAAATATCAATTCAAATGTTTGCAGATACTGCTGCCTTAAAACACTTTTAACCCACGGTAAGTATTAGTAAATTATTAGAATCTCCTTGCTTTCCTTCCTTTGTCTTGGTTAACGATTTCACAATAGGTACCCCAGTCGGTAATTTACCCCAACACCTATAAATTGATAGCCTCGTAAACGTCTTTCAAGAAGACTAAATGCGTTTCCAATAGCCCCAGCCGAGGATTAAGAGGATAACCAGAATGTTAGGATCGTATAAACAAAGCCTTCATTTGGCTAAAACTGGATAACTCATTACCATTTAGGCTCAGTAACGGGTCGAATATTAAACAGGGTTGGGATTATAGGGAACGGCTGGTGAGGTGAAAATTGAATTAGATATGTTACAGTGTAAGTGGGTATCTCGGGAATGTTTAATAAAGTCTAAATTGACAGATATTAATTATTTTCGCCCAATACAAGTTTTTTTTAATAATCTATTTACATAAGGCGATCTTAATATTAAGTCATAGTGGTTGAATTTAACCAAGGAAGTGTCAATTCGACATCCGCAGGGTCGTAATACGGCATGTGTCAACGAAGTTTCCGGAATTCAGGTACATTTCCTAATTTAAATTGGTAACATTTTTAACAATGCAAGCAATTTTTGACCATAAAGGAACACATCGTAAGGAAACCTGTACCAAAGAAGTGTTCTTGTAGTAACATTGTTATATGGGAAAACACAGAACTATGGTTTTGTCCGGGTTTGGAATCGCCAATATGTTGTGGACTGATGCGATGATTACGCCTATACCTTCCTTCGACATCTCTTACAGGTTGATGTGTTGATGATCTTAATAGTACCCAAAAATTTTTATGACAATTCGTAAAGATTTTATAGCATTTGGTCCTGGTCTTAATCTCGCTTGATATTACTTATGTGCGCATTTTTTTTTTATCATAATAGGCAAACGAACAGGGTCACAGGTGGTGTTAAGCGATCACCATCGTCCATAGACACTTCCAATACCAGGGGATTCGCAAGTTCGTTGCCATCCCGTGTTTGAGGGGAAGGGGGAAGAGGGGGGAGGCAGGCCTGTTACTCCACGTCGGTTTTCTGTGGGTCGGGTGGTACTGCCACGGACGAACCGAGCCAATCATGCTGAAACCAGTAATAGATTCAGCGTGGCTCTACCACTTACAAAACGTTGATGGTAACGTACTTAAATCAGAGAAGGATTGGCTCTCATGTGCAGCTGCTGAAATAGAGCTATAGGCGATTAGTAGCTAGGTGGGCATTAGAGTAAACCCTATCACTATGCTATGGTTTTATCAAGATCGTTTCTGGGTCATTGCAGGATTTCACAATAACAGTTATAATCGTTTTTAGCGGATGTATAAGGAAGAGTCATTTCCAGATATCGCTATAATTTAATATAATTATGTATTCACTAATGTATAGATAGAATTAAGATTATATTTTCTACGTCTAATTGTTCACGATAGAAGACTTCTAGTGCATTGTTATTATTATAAGTTAAGGTAAGAATACACAAGGCGTTCGTTATTTAATCTGGACATTAACTAATTTGTTGTAGCACAACAAAGTGACGACGTTAAACCTGATTTTAAGCATAGTGCAGTCTAAAAATTAAAAAATTGATCAACAAGAGTTCTATAAGTCATCGGTAACTGATAACACATTGACCTACACCAACACCTGGAGCGTAAAAAAAGAAAAGTGGCTTTTTGTTATGGATTATCATCACCTTTGTTGGCTATCCATTCACTCAGGTATAGACACAACCGTCCATCCTTCTTCATTAAGGGACACACATTGTGTTTATCCCAGAACGCGATACACCGAAACGTACCATTATGACAGCTATTACACTTTATGTATGCTGCTCGCGACGTTCCAATCACATATAACTGCTATGTGGACCTCAAATTTCCAATAACATTCTTAAAAACAAATAAAAGCTTATTATATTTAGCACGATAAATATCAGTTATATATATATATAGATAATTTTATATTTTATACACACAAAAAATAGTAGAATTTAGTTGCGTAATTTATTTAATAAATCTTTTGAACTAAGTCAAACATTCAAACAGTGTCAGTAACACGAACCAAATGACTTGTTTTTAGCGTGTTTGAAGTGTTGTCAGACATAAATTGCTGTTATGTCAATCAGTTAACAAGTATTACAAAGGTTTGTGTCGAAAATATTCTTCGTTCGCATTAACGTAATGTAAAGTGTAAAGACGTACATAGTCTATCAAAGTGAGCAGTGTTTTGTTGAATTGTACGCAGAAACCCCATCGTTTCACGTATCCAATCTTACATTGTGCCAGCTTTTGCCAAGTCTTCCCTTCAACATTTATGATTTCTAATTGTCCTGCTACAGTCTTCCTAAATACCACTCGTTCTTTCTCGGCAATCGCTCTTTCAAAAATATGCACCATCAGTTATGTCATCTAATTAAATATTACGTCTCGTGCAATTTGAGTTGATTGATACGAGGGCCTCTGTTCGTGGTTTGCTTTAAAATTAAGTATTGTTGGCAGTTATATATTAGTATTATAATAACTTCGGCTTTAAGATTGTTTAAATATCACATACATAATAGTGTCTTGATGTAGAGGGTCAGTGCAATAAATATATCGCATCGATATTTATAAACAATAACTATAATTATCTAGAAATAAATATGGATTTGTCATACAATATCTATTCAAAGATTGTAATTATAAAAAATATTTCAAAGAGCATTTTAAAAAAAATGTCACAGGAATTCGTAAAAACGAAAAGAATTTTAGAAGTTACAAAAAGATTTAAAATGACAATAAGATTTACGAAATATTCAAAATGACTCTCACAGAAGAAAACAATCTCATAACTCCAAAAAAATACACACGAAAGCTTGGAGATCAGATAAACATATGCATATTTTTAAGACACATTTAGAAGATCAGATATCCAGTTATATGTAGCCATCCAATATAATATGCAATTCGAAAAAATATATCGATACTAAGTTAAAAAGTAAGTCGGTAAGATTTCTTCGAGGAATAAAAGTAAAGACCAAGAATTTAAAATAGAGTATTAAATTAAATATATAGTTTACATCCTTGTTAAGTATATTAAAATTATAATTATTTTTCTGAAATAATGTACATAAATTATATGTCAATTTTACTATAAAATAAAAAGTATGTATCTTGTTAAATATATTTCAAGTTTCTATAATAACGAATAAAGTGTTATAATGTTAGGAATTTTACAGAAGCTAAAAGCAGCTGCTATCTTGCAATTTATGTTTAAAGAAATATGACAGTCGATACACGCCTTCGCTGTTGTAAACCATACCTCCAGGGCCTAGGTATACGGATTCTAAAATGTTTCTAACGTCACTATAATTCAATATACTTTGATCTAAAATACAAGGGAATATGATTCAAATTTCCAATTAGAACACAATTTTTTACATCGTAGTTGTTTCTAAGAGTGGGAGAAATATAGGAAAATCGCTAAATTATACACATCATCATTACATAGTATAAAACAAAGTCCCCTACCGCGTCTGTCTGTCTGTCTGTTCGCGATAAACTCAAAAACTACTAAACGGATTTTATGCGGTTTTCACCAATAGATAATGTGATTCATAAGGAAGGTTTAGGTATATAATTTGTCAAGGTTTTTTTATTATCAGGGCGGGACAACGTCCGCCAAGACCACTAGTAACAAAATAAAATATAAATATTAAAATATGACCAAAGTTAATGTTAATACATAAGAAAATTTCAAATAAATACTTTTTGTTCTTGGTTAGAAAAAACACCAAGTTTACTTCTCGCTTCTTCTAGTATTTTTCTTGGAATGGAATTTTATTTTTTAAGTATCACCTTTTGTGGAGACATTAGAATATTTTTGATACTTTGTCATAACAACACATTAATCTGCATGTATAATACTTCGGTAGTTTTAATTATAAAGTACTAATTATTTATAAATCCTTGTTAATTATAAATACAAATCAACCGTAAATCTATCTCAATAGTTCGCCTAATATAATATGAAACTGGGGCACGACCACTAATCATTGCACAAATGATTTTACGTGACACGGAGGAACATCTTGCATCACGAATTCTCTCAGTTAATATTTCAACAGAATCAAATTACGAAACTCGTAACACTATGCCGGGGAACATATTGGGAGACGGATGGGAGGGCCCGATGTTATGTGAAATACGCAAGGAAACGTCTTATGGACTATATAGGAACATTTCCAAGAGTTATTCCTTTCCTAATGTCAGGGATCACGACCGAGCTCGTAATAATTTCGGGCAGTTTAAAGGGTACAGAATTGTTTATATCTTTCTTAATATATATGTACTTATAATATTAACACTTTTAGAACAAATGACGTCATTTCGTATAATGAATCATAGACAATCTGCAGTTTGTATAATTCGAAGAATAAGAATCTATTAACAATGGCTATCCGACGCGATTTTTCTACATTTTTAATTTTATCGAAAGTTAGTAAATTGCTAAATTAGGAATTAATAATATGATATTTACAAATAATAAATAAAGCGCTAGAAAGTTATAAGTAATAAAATGTTTTTAAAACATGTAAAAGTCAGATACTTTGGTTTCACTTCAAAAATCCACATCCTAGTCTTATGACGATACGTTCAGTAGTTTTGAAGTGATTAAGCCCTAAAGGAACTGTATTTTCATTATTTGTAGATTAACTGCGTAAATGTTATACCCAGAACTGCAAAAGTGTCCGCATAAAATCGTACATGATCTGTATCTCTGATTTAATTTCCTTCTTCACGCTTTATATTGACTAATACGGTCTTATAATAAAAACAAAAATGAATACAGGTTTAACACGAGTTTTACTAAGCAGTGCCACACATGTTAGATATAATTGAACACATGCTTATAAGACTATAATTATGTTATACCCAGAAAATTCATAACTTATTACGAAATGTCTTTTGCTGGTAAATAGAAAAACAATAAATTACAACAATAACATAAGAACGTTAACTTAGACAAGTGTTAGAGAAAATTTAAATTTAAATAATCTCTATGCGTAAACAAGGGCAAGACACTTTTTATGATCAAATTTTAAGTAATAGTTCAATGCCTATTTACCTTTTTTGTAATAACACGGATTGTGTTTACTTCACAGTTTTTTTTTTAGAATTTTGAATAACCTTTCTTTTTTTTTTGATAAATTTACTGTTTTTCTCTTGGACAAATTAAAATTTTCTCACTCGAAAAATATTTTACATTTTACAAATAATAATACCGAAAGGCAAAAATTTATTATCTGTTGAAGCGCTATTAAACATAATGAAACATTTTTGGGCAAATAACCGGCACGGCGAGGCGGAACAATAAAAAGTAAAAACACGAAATAACCGGGAATGTAGAAGTCGCTACTTCTCCGTCAGCGTGTGCATTTTCATTGTTCATTAAAAAATAGTTCTACGAAATATTAATCCGGATATTCGGATGTGCGGAAAGCCGACGTCCGGATAATTGAAACTCTACTAGTACATTGTATTTACTAGTAGTAAAATTATAGTTATGTGCGTTAAGCCAAATTTTATCCAATACTAGCGGGCCCGGCAGACGTTGTCCCGCTCTGATTATAAAAAAATCGTTGACAAATTATACACCAAAACGTTCCTCATGAATCACTTTATCCACTGGTGAAAACAGCTTGAAAATCCGTTCAGTAGTTTTTGTGTTTATCGCGAACAGACAGACAGACAGACGCGGTAGGGGACTTTGTTTTATACTATGTAATGATATTACGTTATTGTGTTGATAACTAAAATACTAATCGTCTATTCATAGTGGCCATCGCGTACATTTACATCGAGTAGAGTTGCGAGCATTAACTGGATAGCTAATGTATTATAGGACCTCTTATATTTTATCAAAGTTTACCTGTTTTAGTTGAAATGTTTCAATATATCTAGTTACGGTTAATTGTTTTGAAATTCTCAACAGTTACATTCATATTTTATTACTCAATGGTTTTAAAAGTATATGAGCAAATAAAACTATATTTTTTTTGTTTTCTTTACTTTACTTTACTGTTTTACGTTTCTTTCATTACTATGGAATTAATCTCATTTTCCTTATTTCTAATACATAACTCTTTATGTTTTGATTAGTAATTTTACCATAGAAGTAACAACCATAGTAATAATTAAAAACTAAAAAGGTAAGACTAATAGTCATAGTAGATTTCAAAAGATTTATATATTAACACTAGCGGGCCGAGCGGGCGTTGTCTTGCCCTGATAATAAAAAAAATCTAAAATTCAACTGCAGCGCCACCTACCGGGTCCAATTGTGAATCTAAATCATTCTTGGATCCACTGGAACACGCACACAACATTTCATCAAAATCAGTCCAACCGTTTAGGAGGAGTTCAGTGACATACACGCGTACAGAAGAAATGTATATATAGAGAATATTAAATATACTATATAGTAATATTATTATATATATTTTTTTTTTAAACTACAGATATTTAGAAATAGTAATAGAAAAAGAACTATAGAAAGTTGTGAGTTCGATGCAATTAAATAGTTTCATCCATCGGGCCGTGAACGTTACAGCATGGGACGTTACAAAATAAGAATGAAGCCGCCATAAAGAATATAATCTCAATAAAATATGTAATACATGTAAATTAACGTAACATAGCCAACGTATAATACTGAATAGTTAAGTAGAATAATAACCATAGTTGCTCACATTTTAAACGATTCATAAGACTAATAAAATTAACGACAGTAGAAAAAAGGTGCGGACCAAGTTTCTGCAGAATAAAGTGTAGTGTATTCAAACTTCAGACTATTTTAATTTATTTTTATTATTTGTACGTTACTTAACTAGTATAAATAAAACAGTAGAATATTGTAAACTGCTAAGTGGATTACTTCGAACTAAACCCTATAATTAATCTGGGGAAACGTGCAAACACACTTGCATTTCTATAGAAATTAAATTTTTGTTATAATATGTTTATTTAAATATTTTTTGCTATAATGTAATTCTAAGGTACTTGTAAGATATTAAATTCAGTTTCGTTAAATATAGCTTATCTTTTCACTGTAATTAGAGCTATTACTTACATAAAGCACGCAAATTGTAATTTATGTTCTTCTGATCTCGTCTCATTCTATCTATAGTTTTGAACGCGTAGCATTATCATAATACTTTATAGTTAGTTAGTCGGAGGGTCAAGATTTTGTAAGTTTTATGCGATTCATGTCTCCATTGAAAATATAAATTAAGTTATACGAGAATTCGTCTTGTTTTTCTAGTATTGTTATTTTTATGGCAGGAAGCACCTAAGAGGTATGCAACTAGTTGTTAAGCGGTTACTGCATCGTGCAACTGTTCATATCCAACCACAAAAAATACCAGTCTTAACTAAAACAATTCAGTTATAACTAGTTACTTGTTTAGAAGAAAGATTTTTTAAATACATTATAAGTCCCACAAGGTCACAATTTCTTCTGATTTTAAACGAAGATATATATTTATCTAACACATCATTACAATATAATATTTTCTACCACTATGTGTAGTTATGTTTATATCCATATTAAACAGAATTTCTGTTTAATTAATGGAAAAATCGAACTATTGAAGTAAGCTTTCCAATATGGATAACAATAAAAATACATGTTGGGTATACAATTTTCATATATTTTACATATATTATCTACTTTATTTGAAGAAGCATATTCCACAAATATATTTATCTTATAAAGAATATTAAAATGCAATATAATTTATCACTTAAAATAATAACTATAAAAATACACTAAAAATAGAAATGCTGCAAATATACAGTTTTATACTACAATGTATTAATTATTACACAACACATATAAAAATTTCAATGCCTACTTGGGGTATTTGGGGTATCTTTTATTTATCTGAAAAAACAAGTAATCACTACTGTATTTATTAGTTTTGAATTCATAAAAATAAAATCCTTGCATAAGGAATAATAATAAAAAACGTATTTATAAAATTGTCATTTTACATAAGCCTTACAGTAGCACATATGATGTATGTATATTTAAGTATACTTTTAATATATTAATGTTAGTACAAAAATATTGGCACATGCATGATTCCACTTCTGGACTAGTATAAGTTTATTCCTTGGCCAGCCAAATATCCGAAGAGCAGTCCCCTCCAGGGTATCTAAAATGATTTTTTTTCCATCAATCCATGAAGCAAGATACAGCGATATAATATTATATATGAAAAAAGACGATAGTTATGTATCTTTAATCTTAAAATAAAGGGCCGAACGTAGATCTATGAATATTTAAGTTTGAATTTTAAAAAAGGACTAAAGTTTTCCTAGAGAAATGCTCATTATGAAATCATAATATGGCACGGTACTAGTAGTACTCATTTCGCTAAGAACCAACTTTAGGCAAGGAAAAACTTTAAACACATATTACCTAATTAGTGCACATATGAACCTGCTCTGTTCCTTGGTTTTGGAATATTACTTTCAAATACATCTTCTATAACATAAAGAAAAGCTTGAGTCACTAGACTTATTAATTGTAGCACGTAAAAATGACGGCAGTGTACCTGGTGGGAAGCACAGGGAATCCGAAAAATCCAAAAAGGATTTAATGGACGATGTCTCAGTGATTAGCGTATTTGGATATCGCGTTCATCGACGTAGGTTCAAATCCTTACAAATTAACTGGAGTCTTCAATGAAGGAAGCATTGTGGTGAAATCACAGCATAGTGGTATTGTTAAGCACGTCAGTTGCACTAGAGAAACAATCCTCTTCTGGGTTTAGCGTGTTTACCATCTTTGACCATAGCGTCTTTTAACAACAGGTGAGATTATAGTCAGATGCTAAAACCTATTCCGTGTTATTAAAAAAAAGTTAAATACGTGGTTTAAAAATGTTTCGAATTAAAAGCACCGCGCTCGTCCGGGGCAAGTTCGCGTTATCCTTTTTCGCAAGTCTAACCTAACGTAACCAAAGCGAGACAAAAGAGCAAGATTGCGAACATTCAGCGACCGCGGTGCATTTAACCATAGAAACCTAACCTTTAAGAAACGAGCGTACACTTCTTTAACAGGCCGGCAACGAAATTGCGACTCCTCCGGTGTTGCTAGTGTCTATGGACGGCGGTGATCACTTACCATCAAGTGATCGGCCTGTTGGTTTGCCTCTTATAATATATAATAATACAATATAATAATATAAAAATACAATAAAAAAACAATAGTCGTCGCTTTTATGCTGGCTGGCAAGCATCTCGGTACCTGGATATCCACTCGCTATTCTCGAAAATCGACAACCCAAAAGAGAGCTATTTAGTAAATATACCCTATTATCCAATACAATAAATATCAAACGCATAATGCCCTAAACCTATCTATGGCTGGCGTAACACCTGATATACTTTGGTCGGAATTATAATTGGGCATGTACAGATTTTTACACTTTTCACTATATGATGATGATATAGTATAGTATAAAGTAATGCCTCATGTATTAATCTTTGTAATTAAGTATCTAACAACAACAAAGTAACCGATTCTATGAAATTTCAATAGATTCGAAAACACAGTCGCAGTTCTAAACTTTACCAACAAACAAGTTTATTTTTTGTTATATACCTCATTTCGTGCGGTAGTGTTGGCCCGTCCGGCTCGGCCCCGAAGTCAACGAGGAAGTCCGGATCCAACTTCATGCCTCCATTCACAGTATCTACGTCCAACTTTACTACCCACCCGCCCTGACGACACAATAAAACACACGTGAAATAAAATATATTCGCTTTTTATCGACGTGCTTTTATGAATATTACGGTAACAAATGTTCTTATCTGTTTTCGTACAACTTCGTATATGACTAAATAAACATTGAGGTAATATCCTAATTAGTATTAGAAATGCGTATGTTAGTTTGTTTGTTTTTGACGCTTTCACTCCAATATTATAGCTAAAGATACCTTAGATGCGGGCGGATTGACGGGGCAGTCGTCAAAAATAAGCTAACTAGCCAATCTATAACAAGGCGCTATCGAAGTGCTTATGACGTATCGAAATAGTTATAATATCATTGCTTCATGCCCCAAATATTCAACCGATCATCATTAAATTTTACATACACGTTACCAGGGGTACAGTATAGGACATTATTTTTAATAAGAAAAAGTACCGTTCCTGAGTGATAGGTCAAGTCTACATAAACACGGGCAAAAACATTGATGTAATATGTCAATATAACCGAACTGTGTATGCCTATGTCTGCCAAATATCATGTCTAACGGCTCGATCAAGTAGTCAGCTCTTTACGCAACAGTCGTGCTTTTCACGGATTTTGTTTAAGCTTACCAAGCATCTGATAGACTTAGGTATACCCCAAGGGTCCACTCTCGTGCCCTCCCTATTCAGTCTGTATATCAACGACCTATAGCAATCCCCAGGAGTCAATACTTAATAAGGTTTAAACTATAAAATTAAATGAATTACGTTCTTATTTCGACCATTAGACGACCACAAGTAAGTATAATACTGGGATATATGGAAACGAGCTCTCAAATTCACTCAATAAAAAGTTGTAAGAAATCTGGATAAATTTGCCTTTCGTGAAATAAACCAAAGTTCAAAGTTATTGCCTTTTGTTCCTGTTATCAGAAGCCAATATAATCCACGTAAAATTATAATTATCGTTCCATGCTTCCTAAGTCCTATTAAAATGTTTTAAAATCCTTTAAAAGTATTATTAAAATGCTTTTTTATTATTATTTATGTTGTAGACTGTATTTCGTTTTAATATTTATAAGAAAGAGCTAGTCCATAGAATTTCTTAGAGTTGTTATTTAGAAAAAGTAGATCGATAAATATAAAACAAACTAAATAAGAACAAGCTAACAACATTTCTTAAATTGTCATTGTCGTAGACAAATTCGGCACTGCTATCATTAAACAAATTATATGCAACAACCTCGGTTTAAAATGAGGAATTATGCGAAGTTCTTCATAAATTATTTATTTATTCCAGGTGACGTAAGTCACAAAGGAATTTTCTTTGATATCATACTAACTGTGGAACAGTAAATATGAATAATTAAACGAATTTCATATTTTACACTTCATTTTAAAATCATTTATTACTAAAGAACGTACGTGTACTTTAAACTGGCTATTATATTTTAATATAAATTTGAAGTTAAAAGTGTCCAAGTGAATGAGACCTCTGTCATTTTTTTGAGACATGGACGTTACATCACATTACAGTAGATAAAAGTAAAAAAAAATCGTTTATATAAACAACTTATTGTTCTACATGCAGTATAAATCCTCTGATATCTTATAAGATATTCATTAAAATCATATAAGAGATAGAGCAATTTTAATCAACGAGTACATTAAATTCACAAGGTAACTTGCATATGTCATTGGGTAAAAATTAATACTGCTTTAGTTAAAACAGATTCACAGATCTTTATTATATGTGAAAGATAAAAATAGTTATGTGGATATTATCCTTAAAATGCCATCATTTCCAAATACCTACTATTTTATTTTAAGATACATAATTCCTTATTATATTATTTTGATGTACCTATCTCATAAGGTTTAAATAACGTTAAAAATATAAACGCCAGAAAAATATTTTCACGGACTGTTTAAAATACATATACTTTTTCTATTTCCTATAAATACAACATGTATATATTATATATATAAATATTCCGGAAGATAATCTCCAAAGGACAATGAAAACTATATCAATCCGACATGTCTATCTTAGAAGATCAAAAAAAACAAACATAGGTTTCAGGACTTATTGATTTATGTATTGTCTAAAGAGTTACCTTAAGTTAATCTCAAGAATGTTTTGAGACCAACTTTATCTTGTTTTCTAACTTGATAACTTACCTCTTCGGTCATCTTCGGATAAATTTGTTTATCCCACGGAGAATAAAGTGACGATGACACATACAAGCGTTTTCCATCTAAAGATAGTTGCAACATTTGCGGTGCTCCGTATAATCTTTTGCCTTTATGAATCACTGGCTCCATTGGACCCTATTTAATTAAAAAAAAAATATTTCATCATACACCTTTCCTTCGATGTACATGGAATATAAGTTTCCAACAAAACCGCGTAAAATAAACCTCCCATTTTGGTATGTAAAATTGTGTAAAACGAAATGAACCCCCATTGCCAATACCATCGTTTTGTAAGTTTATCAAAATTCGTTAATTTATATATCGTGTAAAAGCGAAATCATGTATAATTACGTGTAAAATTGTAAATCGAAAGATAGATGTATCATAATCATCGTTTACTGAGATATCGGTGGTTAAAGACAAAATGATCCTTTTTCATTCAAAGTCCGATCGATATCTCAGCGAGAAATGGACGTACTAAGGCATAAAAAAACAAATTAAAGCTAACTAAACAAGTTATGTGGTCCACCTGGTAAATATATCGGAAAAAAAGATAACAGAAAACAAAACCGAAAAATACTCGATATTTTTCACTATATTTATTTAGATTGCGAATTTACACAAAATCTCCTAGCTAGAATTTTCAAGTTTGAAGTCGCTTTTTTCCACTCCGATCGATCATTTTTAACGAAGATACAGAAATTCGAAAAATAGCTAAAAATTTGTTTTTATCTTTTCATTTTTTCACTAGATAGAATGGAAAACAGCAATTTTAGATAACCAAAACTGCATTAAGCTTAAACTTGAAGTAATACTCTTTAATAATAGTAAAACAATTTGAAACAGTACTAAAAATACTCACCTTCCATTCTGCACTGGATCCGTTTTCTTTAAAATTCACTTGTCCCGTCAAGTTCGGTTTTTCCGGATCCGATATGTCATACTGCCAGACATCACCGTGAAGCCAACACGAGAAGTATAAATATTTATCATCAAGAGATATAATGATATCGGAAATTAAACCTACAAAAAAGAATATAATAAAAACATCATAAGGCTTCAATTTAATGAATAGAAAAATATTATTCTCATCCGATCGAGTGTATTAAAACCAAAAGACTTGTGGTAAAATTTCTTTTCGTTTTCAGAAATATTGTGATAAAGAATGAGATATAATGAAATATAAACAATTACTGGAAATATCTATATAATTAAAAATCCATTATCGAATGTACTTAAGCGCATCATTTCAAAAGGCTACACGGATTTGGTTAATTCTTTTTCTATGTTTGTAATTGTTAGGACAAAGTTTGTGTGAAAGAATGCGTTTGTAAAATCGCAGGAAAAAGTGACCCTTATCGAACTGAGTTAGTTTAGTAAACTTAGTTGTCTGATACCAAATACTTGTATGAGTTACTGAGGTACACATGTGTATCTCACTAATTCCTATATGTATGAATAGTAAGCTTAACTTGGATAAATTCGGGATTTTGCATAAGCAAGGCAAAAGCCCAAGCCGAGGTGTGCCGTGCAACCTTGAGCTGGTTGCTAAATAGTATCGATTGTGTAGTCTCGACTTAGTAGTCCAGTGAAGCTGTAAAGGCCTGTGAGGCAGATAGCGTAATCAATTTGGAAAAAAAGTGCTCATTTTAGGTAAAAATCTCCATATAAAAAGTGAGTGAGTGAGACATAAGACAGAAGAGAGAACATCAAAAATATTAACAAACTTGACAAATTGGCGTTTAGTTGATCAGTTACCATTTTTTTTCATTACATAGCCGTTCTGTTAAGAACAGCTTTTCTTCAATAGTATATATACCCCGACAAGGAACTTTGTGAATAAAAATTAACGTTATATTATTGTGTGTCATAATGTGGACAATTTCAATTAAAAACTTCAGAAATTCATAAAATGTTACAAAACAGAATTGAAGTCGTGTATTAAATTAAATCCCCTTCGAAGCGTTTTTTTTAATAAAAGACCGCATTTATAAAAGTTGTAACTTAAACGGGTATAAAGTTTCCTAACTAAAAGTCAATGTTGGATAAACTACAACAGAAAGAAAAGAAAAATAAAAGGAAAGTTACCGTTCAACTCGGACTCGACGCCATCTTTATAAACTTTTTTCGCCGGTATATCGATGACTTTATCGGCTTTCCAATTTCCTTCAACTCCTTTGTAAAATCTAGATAAATTAAAACAAATAGAACGGTATAAATGTTTATTAAGCTAACGATTTTTTATTTGATTCTCAGCTAAATTTACTTCAGCGAAATGGCTACAAAGTATAAGAGCTTTCGATTAACAAATACTTATTAAGTAATTATTGGCTATCATAGAAAAAAAACCTTTATTCCTTGTATCATTCCGATCTATGTTTGTACATTTTAAATGCAAAAACAAAACAAGCCTAATTATTTCAACTAATTATAGGTATATGGGAGTTTAAACGTATAGTGAATTAGTATTTCGACCAATTTTTCTAAATGAGAAAATTAATAATGACATCTATTTGTAACGTGGATTACTTAATATCAAATTAAGTTTTGTAGATTTTAATCTATGCTTTACGACAATACTGATTTATTTTCATATGTATATTAGATAATAATATAGAAAAAGATAGGCTATTAAATAAATGTTGTTTGCGTTGAAATAATAAAGCTTCAAAGAACTCTTTGATTTGCCTGATTTAATTAATAAACACTTTTACATATACTGGTTGCGCCGCTTTATGTATGTTTGAAAATTCCCGCATTATGGATTAAATCGCGTCACTTTGAATTTTGACCAATTAATGCGATCAGGTCACGCCATCTAGTCTTGCCCAATCACATTTCCCTTTAACTATGGCACATGCTTATTCTCCGCGAGCGCGACGCTCGCGCCGCCAATAGTTTCGATTGCCGCCGCCAGTGTTCGACTGGTGCCGCCATTGTGTTGTGTTACTTCGTCCGCTATCGTCGTGTAGTTTACGCGGCTCGCAGTGTCCGTGCCGAGCCGCGCCGCATGCTGACATTTTAAGTTTTTGCAAGCTCGAGTGAGAAATAAACGCATCGCTACATACGTGCCGACATTTATTATGAACAATGAGTGTTGTGTGAGAGAAGACTCGGTGGAAAGAAACGAGAAACACCTAGCCGGCTAGCCACGTGGAGACTGCATCACCGCGAGGTATGTGCCAGGTTTCCATCCTGTCCTTCTTTCCTTAATCGTAACTGATCGCAATAGTTGATTATCAATATAGCACCCCCGCATATACAGTCCACTTAAATTGAACATAGATAACCCAGCACCGCACGCACCCTACGGTGACGTCGACATCGCCGCGGCGTCACCATATACCTTAATGTAAAACATAAAAATGGTTTGCGACTATGAACAAAAGATCAGATAATGGTATGTTTTATAAAATTTATACCACCTTAAATAATACTTCCATTTATGAACATGTTTGAAATAATAACTCACTGACCTCAAAGAATATATTTACTTAATTTTCAAAATAAATTCACGACTAACATTCGTCTACTATATTCACTTTGTATGTACAGGTAATTTTATGGATTACATACGTATTCTAAAACATGATTAATCCTTAAATAACTCAAGAACAAATAAATTAAAATAATTAGCTAACATTTAAACAAACTTATATAAAGTCTTAAACGTCCCTTATTATAAGATATGCCTCTTTATGTTCATGTATACTTGATTACCTAAAAGAGCCTAATTTACTTTGGTAAATTTAATTACGTTCGTGTCACGGAGTGTAAATTACACTTCAACAAGAATTACAATAGATCTTTATTCTATTATTAAAGGTACCACATTTCATATTCCACGACGTATTGAGCTTTATGCCAAATTTAGATAGACCTATTGAAGAGTAATTGAAGGACAAATATATCTTCAAGCTTTGCATCGCGGTTGCCCTGGCGTTTATATTTTTAATTTTAAATGACTGTTAAATTTTATATAAGTCATGGTTATTGCAATATGTGGAAGACGACCACGCATTTGAGCCGAGAGGCAAAGATCATCCCTTACATAGGCATTCATAGTTCGGCTTTTATCGGTAAAGCTCGGTTATCCACAGATTGTTAATCCGATGGGTCGCGCGGCGTCTCACGGCTCGCTCGAATTCATCGTTTGCGCATAGAGTATCTCCTGAACTATAATTTTTACGATATTTACTCAGCTCCTAAGAGTCATAGCTTCATGATAAATAGTCTATAGCTGTCACTAATAAGTAGAGTATAGAATACCAAAAGAATATGACTAATTATAGCCAATTAGGGTATTAAGAAAAAAAACTTTTGGGGCTTATATTATAACTAGCGGGCCCGGCAGACGTTGTCCCGCCCTGATTATAAAAAAAATCTGGACATATTATATACCAAAATGTTCCTCGTGAATCACTTTATCCACTGGTGAAAACCGCATAAAGATCCGTTCAGTAGTTTTTGAGTTTATCGCGAACAGACAGACAGACAGACGCGGTAGGAGACTTTGTTTTATACTATGTAATGATACTAGCTGTACCCGCGACTACGTCCGCGTAAAATTTCAATTATAAGCACAGTGATTAATAAAATCGTAGAATTGTATTGTGTACTCAAATCAGATTTCATATCAGTATTAGATTTCTTCAAACTGCGCCCAGGAGTTCTGAGCTGATTTCTTGCGTAAATATCTTCCCTTTTTTGTGTTTTCTTATAGGCATGATATACAAATATACGAATGTGTTATATATGTAATATGTTTTACCGGTGTATAAACTGTTACAGACAGACAAACATTTAAAACACCATGGAATTATGTTCTGTCGTTGATTCTAAACCCCACCAAAGTATTTTTTCTTAAAAATATTTAATGTACAGACATCGTCCCGTTAACTTATTGTCCCGTTAACCGTAATTGTAAAGGTTACTTAGATGAAACTTCGTACCTGAAAATGTTGGCTTGAACCGCGCACCCGACAAATCCTTGGGCTGATTTAGGATCATGAAGAAATCTGATCTCGAGGGGCGCACACCCCTCCTTACCCAAATCTATGACTTGTTCCAGTTCGTGTGTCGACCATTTATAAATGTTTAACTTGGTGCCATAGCGGTCAGGGTTGAGCACGTCGTCTGGTTGAAATCCTCTGCGAATATAAACACCTTTCTTTACATTCAAATTTTGCACAACGCATAAATGTAACAATAAATTTGTTATAGTATTTTTATGACCATATTAACTGGGCGCCGTGTTTTCACTTGATCTTAATTTTTCCCTCACTCTAGACCACGCGACCCACCGTTGTCACGTAGCGTTCCTCCTGACTTACACTTTATATAATTTATATAATAAATTTATATAAACCCAATAATCGTAGCGTAAAGAAAGATATCCTATATCTGTGTATTAGATACTTACGGTAATAAATAACACAGAATGCAAAAGGATATTTCAAAAAGGCTGGTGGTTCCTCATATTTAGCTCATTCAAAACTAACAATCTCTTGAGTTATGTAAATACACGTCTATTGTTAAAAAAGGTTGTTTTGAACATATTTATCTCAACACTAGTTGATGCCCGTGACAGTCTGCGTCATTTGTTATCTTAATCGCATACATATATAAAAGATAAGGACATTGCTGATCGCGTAGTGCTTATAAAAATTGTTGTTTCAAAAAACTTAACAACAATATATTAAATGAAGATATCGAGATATTTTTTTCTTTTAGAAAGAGCCAAGCGTCTAAGGGACAAAAGTAAAAAAATAAAATTGACATGTTTCCTGTAGTTAACCGTACAGTAGTGACAGAACTCTCATTTTATTTATATTGAATGAAGACGTTATTGTGCGTTATTTATACAGAATTATTTTTTAAATGAATTGATAACAATTAAAATATATTATATACCATAATTTAAGATTAATTTCTATACAATATTTAAAAATGTTGAACATTTTCTTGTAAAATAAAAAAAGAGTAAATTGAGCTTAAGAATTTAAGAAATTCTTAAGAATTTCAAATACAATATCACCAGCGTCTCCATACATAGTCATTATTCATAGTTTTTTCTGTATAGTTTTCACTAACAAAGGTACACCTGTTAATCGGAATAAATAAAATGTTAAATGTACTTGTCTAATATATATATGAAACGAAAATAAAAATTTCTAAATTACCAAAAAAGGCAAATGATAAAATTTACCTCCTAAAATACTTCGGAGAACCCCATTCGGTAGCGAACATGACATCGTGGTAGGGTTGATACCAAAAATCGTAGCCGAATTTTGCGATTTCTTTCCCCTTCGTCCAAGTACCTAAATGAAAAGGTAAATTTAAGTATTTCCGACTTCGAGCAAACGTACCATCACTTACGAAATCTGTATAGAGGCACGTCAGCGTTTCACCTGTCACTTCCAAAGCGTTCGAATCGATGAGCACGAAATCCCCTTTTCCATTTTCCTCCTTATCACCCATCGTGGAAATCATGATTTCGCCGGTTGCGAGGCAGTGCGTCGTGTGCGGGAAACTGCAGTTGAATGACCTCATCTCCGAGCCGTCGATTACCTGGTAACGAGATTTTCGGAGCTATGAACCCTCCATAAACATTCGAGAGGACAAGCTTCTTAGCGACGAGTAAACTGATGAATTGTTCTTTAATTTAACTACAGCCTTATAAACAGTGCATTTGTGAATTAACAGTACATAATTATAATATACAATTTATTACTTATTTAAAAATAACGTTACTTATTGTTTCTATATCAATAAGAATCAATACATTTTTTTTAAATAATTGTAATATTTTTTAGAAATACTATTACTTAACATTATCAGAGTTACCTTATTGTTATTTTTTTACTGAGTTTTTAATAATGATCTCATAAAATGTTATAGTTCCTCTAAAACATTCAAGCACTGTTTATTAGGACCTGGTAATTCGTGTCATTTTAATAAGTAAATTTCTATGCAATACTTACAATATTTATTCTTAAATGAAAAAGAAAATGTTTCATATTTTTTACTTTATTTTTGGCAACCAATCTTTTAGATTATTACTGCCATTATCGAGTAGTTTATGTATTACAAGTTCTTCTTCCATTCCATTTTTGGCAACCAGTCTTCTAGTAGACTATTACTGCCATTGTCAAGTGAGTATCGATATTACAAGTTTCTTGATATAATTACAATGAACTAACAAGATGGTGGCCACCTTGTTAGAACTTTCCATGGAGTTTTTGTGGCATCTCAGAATTCATGATCCGTGGTATTATTTTCCATTCACTTCACTTATGCACATTAAACAAACTATATTACATAAAACACCACCAATTTTACACAATATAGAGTCAAGTAACACAAGATTATGAATAAAAAATAAAAACCACTACATGACGGACCAAAATCTTTTAATATTGTATTGTGAAAACCAAAATTAAAACTCTTATACAAAATAAAAGTAACAGAGTACAAAAAAGTTATTAACGACAATATTTAGGAAAATGGTCTAAAGAGAAAAGATGTTAAGAGGTAAATAGAAATAATCTGTATAGATCTGTAAATTATCTTACAACCCCTAGACATTCCAAAGGACGTTATCGTTTTGATAATCTTTAAGTTTTAATGAAATTTCAGCAAAGTATTCGTTAAAAGCCCTTACTTTCTATAATTCAGATTAAAGAACAATACGGCTTTTAATATTTTCTAAGAATTAATACGGTGTTATTACAAAAAAGTTAAATACGTATTGAATACTTGCTTTAAAAAGGTTTCGAATTAAATGCACCGCGGTTGCTGAATGTTCGCCATCTTGCTCTTTTGTCTCGCTTTGGTTACGTTAGGTTAGACTTGCGAAAAAGGATAACGCGAACTTGCCGCGGCAGCCATCAGCAAGCGCGGTGCATTTAATTTGAAATCTTTTTAAACCAAGCATTTAACTTTTTATAATAACACCGATAAAGTTTAAAAAATATTTTGTTTGAAATCAATTACATAACGTTATACACACATGACAATGAAACAGAAAATTATAGTTCAAATAGAACGCCTAAGTATATTGTAATCCAAAAATAACGGCGACAACCGGGAAATCTACAACTCATCGGCAATCGTCGCTGTCATGCTAGCCTGCTATGCTGTCAGTACCTAGATATGTGACTGGATATTGATACCGAACTAAGTGACAAACAAATAAAATGTTGCAGTTCCCAAGTGGTAGAAGTGAAACTTAAAACAAAAATTAAATATTAATTTTTTTTTTTCACAAAACTGGTTACAATAGATGATAATTTCTGTTGACGTCGATACAGTGATGTTGTTACTAATGTAACCTACTGGATGTGAAACTAACATGCTCAATATATGAGAGCTTAGAAATGTATGTAGAAATTAAATATTCAGACAAAATATATAAAAAATAAGTTAAAAGTCTAAATACAATACAATTTCTTTCCCTATTGAGATTTTATTGAGGCTAAAGAACAATGAAAAATATCAAATTTAGCTTGTATATTGTTGTATTTGTGGCACATTCGGTAGAGGGGCGAGTGTTGTCCAACGTTTGTCGATTCATTACCATATTCTATCTCATTCTCTCGCACGTTAAGTCCTATAGATATATTATATGTTTATCTCCTTATGATGTCACTTCTTCGGTTCGTACAGGTTCAAATAATAACGGGAATGAAGATGGTTCACTTAAAAAATAAAAAATATGCTCAGTTCACACGCGATAGAAGTCAAACCTTCGAAAAAGTAAACTTCAAAGTAAACTTCAAGATAATCATACTAACGTAGAATTTCAAGAGTAAGATAATTATAGGGTTTTTTTACGACAATATTGATACCAAATTTTAAAAATTAATTTACATTTTATCCTAATCACGCTGGTTATGACTTCTTCCCAAGGCTTCAATACGCAGGGGCACACACGCCCGTACAAAATATATACACATACAACGCTCGAACCAGAACAAGTATAAGGTAATGTAACTTAGAATGAGGAAAACGTGAATATAAGAAACATTGAATACACATATTCTATCTCGTTATCAGGCGCGTTAAATCTTATAAATATGTATATGTTTCTCAATATTTAATGTCACTTTTTCGTTCCATCAAATCACAACGGAGCTAAAGAAATTTTCCCTTCAATAAACGGTCACTGTGACGAATTTATCACCTTGCAAATGATAATTGCCATCCAGTAAGACATGAAAACCATGTTTCATCACCCAGGATTTTCTTTGAGGAATTAAATAATCTTAATATAAAATAACAAAAAACGTGCACCAGATAAAAAATCGAGCGGTACATGGTTTCTTGAAAGTGAATACGATAGGTGTCGTTAAGAAGGCTCATACAACAGATCATGTAATTTGCAATACAATAAAAATTCTGGCAGTTTACTATACGTCCATATTCAGGGACAAATTATTTATTTCGTGCGCTGCGTTATTCTCATCTCATAACTATACTTCATAACAAAATATCGGTCACGCCGACAATTAAGAACTATGAATCGACAACAATATACTGGAATTTTATATAAAGATATTTTTATACTTTAGACTTTACACCACCGGCCCGGCGGACGTAGTCACGCCCTGATAATAAAAGAAAAACATTTCTCATAAATCACTTTATCTACTGGTGAAAACCGTATGAAATCCGTTTAGTAGTTTTTGGGTTTATCACGAACAGACAGATAAACAGACGTCGCGGATGACTTTGTTATATAATATGCAATATTTTTGAAACGTGATATACCATAAAATCATTTTTTATAATGGTACAATTATTTTTCTATTTGTATACGTCACGTGAAAATTACCAGACAGATTTAAATTAAATTGGGAATGTTATGTCCAAGGATGGAATATTATAGAGATCAATATAGTATACAATAATTTTTATCAGAACCATAAAAGCTCCCACAAAATATTCAAATTATAATTTATGACGACGGCCACAATTTTGATAGAATTTTTAAGAAAGTCAATTTAAAATTTGAATAAAGACTTTAGCCGCCTTTCATCCTGATTAACCGCGTAATCGCCGAGGGGCAACAAAACACATTTCTATGCGGGCGAAGTCGCATATACCTGCTGGTAGATAATATGAAGGAGATAGAAGCAGACGTTTAACAAAATTGGTGAGCAGTTTATTAGAATTTTTGAGCTCCTTTCGGTAAGATTTTTAGAACAACAAAAAGCTTTGTCAAATCTGTTTACGAGTTTATTTGTCACTCTTCGAGTAAAATAATTGTAAAAAAACTAAAGATAAAATTTATTCAACAATTTGCGATTAATTTTTAACCGACTTCAAATAAAGTAAATTTTCAAAAAAAAGTATTAACCGACTTCAATATCAATCAAAAACCCATAAGGCACTAAAAAGCGGAAAATAAATAGTTTATCAAATTAACCAAATTAAATAAAACATATGAATATGTGTGCTACCTAGAGATGTATTGGAAGTCGGTGCCAACCGAAATTTCAAATTTGTTCCAGGTAGAAATGTATTACAGAGACGACTTAAACTTTGTACCTATGTAGATGATATGATTTTCGGTTCGCACCGACTTCCAATACATCTCTAGGTAGCACACATATTCATATGTTTTGTTTAATTTGGTTAATTTGATAAACTATTTATTTTCCGCTTTTTAGTGCCTTATGGGTTTTTGATTGATATTGAAGTCGGTTAATACTTTTTTTTGAAAATTTACTTTATTTTTCCATTTTTAGTGTACATAAATATATTTTACTAGCAGTGCCCGCGAACTCCGTTCCGCCTTAAGTATATTAAAATATGCGCATTTTTGCGGTATGGTATGCGATATGGTTTCAATTGGTTGTACAATAAGTAACGTTTGGTACGAACGCAACTTTATCAATAATCCGCGATAGTTTCTACCACCAATTCGGCTACCATCGCTTCACACATAATACACCTTAAGTAATGTAATTACAATGCAAAAAAAAAAAAAACATACAGACGAATTGATAACCTCCTCCTTTTTGGAAGTCGGTTAAAAAAGGAGGAGGTTATCAATTCGACTGTATTTTTTTTTTATGTTTGTTACCTCATAACTTTGGACTGGGTGAACTGATTTTGATTATTTTTTTTTATTTGAAAGGTGGTACTTCTCGTGTGGTCCCATTTTAATTTGGTCCAGTTCCGACAACGGCATCCAGTGCAAAACCGTATAAGTTTTAAATTTGCATTAATTATGTACACGACAAATAGACGAATAACTCAATATCACGCTAACCGATTTCGATGATTCATTTTTTATTGGAGAGGACGTACTTCAAGGGTAGTTTGATGAGAGTTTGGTTAGATTCTGATTATGGGATCCGTGACAAAGTAAGAAAACTTTCAAGAAACGAGCCTACTCCTTTCTTAAGGGCCGGCAACGCATCTGTGTTTCCTCTCGTGTCGCAGGTGCCCATGGGCAGCCGTGATCACTTACCATCAGGTGACCCGTATGTCCGTTTGCCACCAATATTATAGAGAGTTTGGTTAGGTTCTGATTATGGGATCCGTGACAAAGTAAGAAAACTTTCAAGAAACGAGCCTACTCCTTTCTTAAGGGCCGGCAACGCATCTGTGTTTCCTCTCGTGTCGCAGATGTCCATGGGCGGCCGTGATCACTTATCATCAGGTGACCCGTATGTTCGTTTGCCACCAATATTATAAAAAAAACTCTTCAATTCTTAGGAGCCTATTGTGCTTATGTTCGTTGCTGTGTTGCAACATGACGCAAGCATTGTAATTACATTACTTAAGGTGTATTATGTGTGAAGCGATGGTAGCCAAGTTGGTGGTAGAAACTATCGCGGATTATTGATAAGGTTGCGTTCGTACCAAACGTTACTTATTGTACAACCAATTGAAACCATATCGCATACCATACCGCAAAAATCTGCATATTTTAATATACTTAAGGCGGAACGGAGTTCGCGGGCACTGCTAGTAAAATATATTTATGTACACTAAAAATGGAAAAATAAAGTAAATTTTCAAAAAAAAGTATTAACCGACTTCAACATCAATCAAAAACCCATAAGGCACTAAAAAGCGGAAAATAAATAGTTTATCAAATTAACCAAATTAAACAAAACATATGAATATGTGTGCTACCTAGAGATGTATTGGAAGTCGGTGCGAACCGAAAATCATATCATCTACATAGGTACAAAGTTTAAGTCGTCTCTGTAATACATTTCTACCTGGAACAAATATGAAATTTCGGTTGGCACCGACTTCCAATACATCTCTAGGTAGCACACATAGTCATATGTTTTATTTAATTTGGTTAATTTGATAAACTATTTATTTTCCGCTTTTTAGTGCCTTATGGGTTTTTGATTGATATTGAAGTCGGTTAATACTTTTTCTTGAAAATTTACTTTATTTAAAAAGTATATACGTGATTGGGAATGAATGACGTTTGACTTAAAAGATCAGTTGCATGTTATCAAATTATTGAACAGACTCATAATTACTTAAATAGATAAGACTGACGTTTTATTTAGTGAATGTGTATTTTGAATACATTAAATGGTTAAGACACCTTTTCACCGCGTATAGGAAAATGGTGTACTTTATATCGTTCCTTTATTTTACATTTACAAATAAAATTACGTAAACATAATTATGGAATGAGCTCGTTATACGTATATTATTGAAGATGTTGAAAATTGGCAAAGTGTTAATTAATATATGAAATTAATACTTAATTATACCCACAATTATGCTGTTCATATTGAACGGTTTATCTTCCCACATGTTTTCTTTATACCACGACGGTAGCAAACAAGCATGCGGGCCGCCTGATGTAAAGCGGTCACCGCAGCCTATGGACGCTTGTAACATCAGAAGTGTTACATGCGCGTTGCCGACCCTTAAATAGCCTGTTTACTTTCCCCTTGAAGCACTCCATACTGTAGTCCCCAGGAAAAACTTAAGCAGGAAGCTCATTCCACAACCGGATCGTTCGTGGAAGGAAACCCCTCTGGAACCGGACCGTCCGAGTTTCATCCATTCGGTTCCAATGTGTGGGGATGAATTCCCTACCGATGACGAGCAGTACGATGGTGGAAAGCAGCTACAGGCATGTTTTAACAGCTTGCTTGTTTGAAATTTAAATTTAAATAATTTGTAATCCTTTTTTAACTAATGATGAGAATTATTGCAATGTTTACTTAGTACGCAGTGTGATGTTAATTTTAGTACATAGAAATTGCGAATTTTAATATATATGTGAATTTTAATATAGCTACGAAACGTAACGACCAATCATTGCTATATCGAAAAGAACATGCCACAACATTCGTAGTAATTCTCGAATCGAGTTATAAAAATCAAGTGTTTAACCAATGAAATACGTTTTAATTTACACATGATATAATAAATAAATAATAAATTGACACATGATTATATTAGACTAATTACAGTACCTCATTTGCCTCTATTTTCATCTAAAATTCTTAGTATTTGTTTTTGATGTGTTATAGTCATAGCAGATTGTGTTTCTAAAACTGTAACGAGTAAAATTATAATTGATTTCAAAAATTTGAAAATATTTGCGATAGAAACTTACCACGTTACCATGGCAACGTATATAATACTAACGCTAACACGAAGTGATCAAAACGAAAAAAGTGCCCGATTTTGAAACCACACTTTATTTTTATAATACGTAATAGAATGCAAATAAAAAAATTGGAAACAACACTAACATAGAATAAACTTTTTGAATAGGAACACAAAATAATCTTTGAAAATGTTTGCGATAGAAACTTACCACGTTACCATGGCAACGTATATAATACTAACGCTAACACGAAGCAATCAAAACGAAATAAAGTAAATTTTCAAAAAAAAGTATTAACCGACTTCAATATCAATCAAAAACCCATAAGGCACTAAAAAGCGGTAAATAAATAGTTTATCAAATTAACCAAATTAAATAAAACATATGAATATGTGTGCTACCTAGAGATGTATTGGAAATCGGTGCCAACCGAAATTTCAAATTTGTTCCAGGTAGAAAAGTATTACAGAGACGCGAGAGTGAACTTAAACTTTTTGTACCTATGTAGATGATACGATTTTCAGTTGGGACCGACTTCTAATATATCTCTAGGTAGCACACATATTCATATGTTTTATTTAATTTGATAAACTATTTATTTTCCGCTTTTTAGTGCCTTATGAGTTTGTGATTGATATTGAAGTCGGTTAATACTTTTTTTTGAAAATTTACTTTATTTTTCCATTTTTTGTGTACATAAATATATTTTATTAGCAGTGCCCGCGAACTCCGTTCCGCCTTAAGTATATTAAAATATGCGCATTTTTGCGGTATGGTATCTATCGGTATGGTATGCGATATGATTTCAATTGGTTGTACAATAAGTAACGTTTGGTACGAACGCAACCTTATCAATAATCCGCGATAGTTTTTTCTACCACCAACTCGGCTACCATCGCTTCACACATAATACACCTTAAGTAATGTAATTACAATGCTTGCATCATGTTGCAACACAGCAACGAACATAAGCACAATAGGCTCCTAAGAATTGAAGAGTTTTTTTTATAATATTGGTGGCAAACGAACATACGGGTCACCTGATGGTAAGTGATCACGGCCGCCCATGGCCACCTGCGACACGAGAGGAAACATAGATGCGTTGCCGGCCCTTAAGAAAGGAGTAGGCTCGTTTCTTGAAAGTTTTCTTACTTTGTCACGGATCCCATAATCAAAACCTAACCAAACTCTCGTCAAACTACCCTTGAAGTACGTCCTTTCCAATAAAAAATGAATCATCGAAATCGGTTAGCGTGATATTGAGTTATTCGTCTATTTGTCGTTTACATAATTAATGCAAATTTAAAACTTATACGGTTTTGCACTGGATGCCGTTGTCGGAACTGGACCAAATTAAAATGGGACCACACGGGAAGCACCAGCTTTCAAATAAAAAAAGAATAATCAAAATCGGTTCACCCAGTCCAAAGTTATGAGGTAACAAACATAAAAAAAAAAAAAAAAAAAAAAAAACATACAGTCGAATTGATAACCTCCTCCTTTTTTTGAAGTCGGTTAAAAAGTGCCCGATTTTGAAACATTCTTCATTGGTGCTCCGCTCCTATTGGGGTTAGCGTGATGATATATAGCCTAAAGTCTTCCTCGATAAATGAGCTATCTAAAACCGAAAGATTTTCTCAAATCAGACTGGTAGTTCCTGAGATCATAGCGTTCAACCAAACAAACAAACAAACTCTTCAGCTTTATATATTAGTATAGATTAACAACCATTATTTTTAACACGACAGCGTGTTAGTTTATATAAATAAACACTATATTTTTATACTTTTATTTTTGAAGAAGTCAAGGAGCAATAGATTAGCATGGTACGGGCATATTATTATGCGAAGAGATGAAAGTCATATAACAAGAAAGTTTTGCGTTTGGACGGATGTAGGAGTAGAGGAAACCCGTGAAAGGTATAGATGGATTGTGTGAATAATGATACGTGTATAAAATGTGAGAATGCTAAGATGACATCTGATAGGGGAAAGTGGAAAAGTGAAAACATGATGTGCCAACTCTACTCAAGTGGGTTAAGAGTAAGAAGGTAGTGATGGTGATTTTTAAACTTGTATTTTAGTTTTCTGCCGCTTAATCTCTTGTTTTACTTCAACTCAAGTTGATATACTTTTAAATATTTTATAAATTAAATTTAATTTTTATACCAAGTCTTCATCAATATGAACAACAATAATAGATATCTGATAACAATGGGATGAATCTTCTAATATATATAAAAATTACGTGTCACGGTGTTTGTGGTCGAACTTCTCCGAAACGGCTGGACCGATTTTTATGAAATTTTAAATGAATATTTGGTAGATATGAGAATAGGTTGTAAAGGATATTTTATACCTCTAGATGATTAGGGTGTCACTATCCAAAAATTCTTTGTTAATTTTTCTTTTTTGTATTTTTTTATTTGCCATCAAAAATTACCTATACCCCAAAATATTCACCTTTCTAAGCCACCTTCCCATTCTTTATTCGCGATTGTAGTATTTTTGTATGAACAAAATCCAAATAATTCAACGGCCGTTCGTATTTCACACAAAACGAAATTATTGATGTTGTTGAATAACACATGGCGCTACGTCCGCCACATCGAAAATTCTTCCACACATGCGTAAGTTATTTATACCAACTAAAGGGTTCACAATTGGAAATGGTGGGTGTCGGTATAATCAGGTTGTAGGTTTTTTAAGATTTTTCGATTTTGGAAATACAATTAGAACCGGTAGGTAACCGATTTCACGCTGACAAAGTTGCGCGGGTCAGCTAGTATGGTTATAAATATATTGATATACATTAACAGGTAATTTTCTCCGGTACTGAAAACATTTATTAAGATTGTATATTTTAAGCAACACTTCGTAGCAAGTTTCATCCGAGCAATAAAGTTGTAGGGCACGAAACTCCGATACAGAAAAAGCCGAGAATTAAAAAACTTTCCCCGATCTGTTAACATAAAAAATCAGTTTTACGACTTTAGTTGAGTTGAGCACAAACAAAATTTAGTCGAGTCAAGACCAAGTTGTCAAGCATAAAAAAGACCGTGACTGCGATTTAAAATTCCAAACAAATTGTTTACTTTTCAATCTCTGTAGCTCGTATATAAAGCTGGATCGTAAAATAAATCCAATAAATAAAACTGAGCGACGATAAAACGCGAATACAAGATAAACATTATACAATAAAATATAAAATGCTTCTCAAATGATGTTCTGTGCACCGAGTTTGTTTTTATTTTATTGTATGTTATTTTTTTCAATTTATTAAGCATAGATTTAGGACGCTTTCAGTTTAGAGGATCTGTGTTTGACTGCTGCCGTACGGTCGATACACCGAATTATGAGCGAATGTCGTACTACAGCAGGATGACCTAAAACGTTTAAGTCGGAGTGTGATGCGTTCGGTCGAGCCAGATTCAGACGAGGAAGGGATATTGTTGGTGCTGGTATTATTGAAAAAAAATACAGAAAGGTATTATTACCTGGATAATTCTTTACATTCATATTTTTAACCGACGAAAAAAACGGAGGAGGTTCTCAAAGTCGACGGGTATATATATTTTTTTTTATGTATGACACGCATAACTTTTTAATGAGTAGTCCCCGCAGAGTATACCCCGAAGTTGGTCCCATATATATTTTGATAGAAAAAAACCAAAGCCCAAGGGTAGGAAAACAGGGGATGATTTATAGTTCAGTTTCTGAGTTGTGTATTACAAATAAATTAGGTATGTAGTAATTAGTAGATTATAGCCACGAAAAATTATAAAATAAAAACGTTTTAACAAAAAATTAAACCGCTGAAAAAACTGAAAAGCAAAAACTAATAAACATTTTTTTATTAACCTTAATGACTAAGTTCTTAAACGAATGTAAGTATACCTAAGTAATTTTGAGTCGGTGCCAAACAATCAATGAACTAAGATCACTAAACTGCCTTAAATTCAAACAAATAATCAAATCATATTAACAATGCAATCTGAAATCTCCAACGATAAGCATTTATAATTCCAAAAGTACGCACTCGTAACGACGTGTGCCCTTACGTGTGTGCCCGTTCGGGTTGCTGTCTCGCTGATATTAACTTCGTAAGCGCTGGCGCCGACTTAAAATTACTTAGGTTTACTTACATTCGTTTAAAAACTTAGTTATTAAGCAACTAGCGGGCCCGGCAGACGTTGTTCCGCCCTGATTATGAAAAGTAAAATAAACTCTATTGTTAACGCCCCCGCAACCCCCCTTGTGGGTGGAATTTCGTAAAATCCGTTCTTAGCTGACCTCTACTCGGCGAAAGGAATATTCCTACCATATTTCAAGTCGCTACGCCTTATGGTTCCAGAGATATCGTGATGAGTCAATATATAGGTGGGAATCTCATATATATATAGATTGCATGCGGTTTTCAGCAGTAGATAAAGTGCTTCATGAGGAAAGTTTAGGTATATAATTTGTCAATTTTTTTTTTAATTATCAGGGCGGGATAACGTCTGCCGGGCCCGCTAGTGTTTTTAAGAATAAAAGACTAAAATATTATTATGTCATGAAAAGAATTACTATACGTTAAGAATACAAAAGTCTAAACTTACTTTATGTAATCTCGGCTTCCTAGGGTCGGTACCCACGTCCATAACAAATACGTTGCAAGAATGCAATGCGGGCAATATCAGCAAATCCCTCTTCATGTTAGGATTCTCATGGCAACTCGAACATACATTCCAGCCACTGTGATGGAGCTCATCGCCAACGCTGCCTGTATACGTGCGATGGATTACCTGGTTATAATTTATGAACTTAATAATTTTTATATCACGACATCCATCTAAACTGTTTTGAAAAATAAACGGACACGCTAGATTTTTTTTTGTCTTCTGCAATGGACATTACAGGAAAGAGGGTTTATTAATTTGAAGTGGAATGTTATTTCAAACATCCTGGCACGATTCCAAATTTAAATTATTAAATTAACAAAAGAAAAATAATCATTGTTATAAAATTGTTTTACTAATGCCGCGAATTGCTGATTAATAAAATTTTAAAACTTTTTGGCTATCTTCTGCAAATTAAACAATTTAATCTTTTTTTTACTTAAAATGCCATGTTGTGATATGATTGAAGTTTTACTTGAGGAAAGTCGATCGCAAACTTATGTGTCTCAGCGGCAAAATATGAGTCATTCACGTGTCTAGAGGACTTGGCGACGGTACCAAGAGAATTCTGTCTAAAGAAGACCAGGTGCGGGAGCAAAAATATTAACAGAACCACGAGATAACCGCGTTTTGGTGAGTCGAGCGTTTAGGTATAGGGATCTGCCGCTGTGCACGCATCACGCAAAAACTACTGTATGTAATCCACTTTTTTAGTTTCACTTTTCAGACCATTATCTAAAAAAAAAAATTATCATGATATCTTCATTCCATATACGGTTTTATGAACCTACAATTTTTATAAGCGTTACGTGTGCAATGATATGATTTTTTTTACGGAGAGAAGTGGGGTAAGCTGTGTGCTGCTTATTTTTATCGTCTTTACATATATTGTTAGGAAAAAAAACGCACACGAATTCGCGAGTGTCACCTAGTGTTATTATATATTTGTTTCAAATGACTAGGTGGATATAATCTAAATTCTTATAATTACAGTTACAATCAATATTCAAACTGAAAAATGGGACACATAATAGCTTTAGTTTAAAGCATTTCAAAATCTGTAGGTATATGAAAAAGTTTCAAAATTTACAAAAAATCTATATTAAAGCGGATATTTCGAAACGGTCGGATATAGAAGAAGTTAAGAAAATAATAAAAATAACTTTCAAACGAATGTACTGTAACGCTCGCAACAAGTCCCCGCCTACGATATATTGCATTCCGCTTGTTAATTTAGTTTCCGGCCGGTACTGCAATGGCGAAGCACACTATAATACTTCGAAAGCTGGGATCCTGAAATCCTGCAGGATTACCGGGATGTTATTGCCTCCGGCGACATCCCACGACTAAATGACTTAAGAATTTATTCGCTAATATAAAAGTAGTTCGTAATTGCTTGCTCGACTTGCGTATGTTTTGAACAGAATTATCCCACGGAGGTAATCTTATTCTAACAGGATTATTTTCTTGGAAATCTAATTAATTTTATTTTTATTATTTGCTTCCAAAAGAGATCTTCCTTCATATTTGAACAAAACTATCAATACAATTATAAAACAAAAATACGCCTGTATAATCATTTCTTTGTCATTTGATTTTTTTTTCTATAAGCACGGTATATGGACATTATTGTCTAGTGAGAGCACTATATAATCCAAAGACAACAACGAACATCGATTGATCGACAAGCTATCGTTGTTTCTTCAAGTTATGCTTAAAGGGCCCGATGTCTTTAAGAGGGAGGATATAGGTCGAGAAGCTGTTCGGCTGACTCTCGGTAGCTAAATAACGAACTATGTTATACAGTATGGATAATCTTTTTGCTACACGTTGTACACGACTGTACCCGATCTTTATTGAAGCTCAGTGTTACATTTTCATATTGTATCACAATATTACACTTATTTAGCTAGGAATATATACTATATTATAGATTACTAACTTACCCGCGCAACTTCGTCTGTGTAAAATCGATTACCTACCGGTTCCAATTGTATTTCCGAACTCAAAACATCTTAAAAAACATATAACCCGATTACAGCGACTCCCACAGTTTCCAATTGTGAAACCAAACAATTAAAGGTCTCAACCAAATACATACCTAGTTGGTTTAGTGAATGACTTTAACGTACGTGTGGAAGAAATTACGTTGAGGCGGACGTAGCGCCATCTGTCATTCAGCAACATCAATAATTTCGATTTGTTCGAAATACGAACGACCGTTGAATCATTCGGATATTGTTCGTACAAAAATACTAAAATCGCGAATAAAAAATGGGACGGTGGGGATAGGAAGGTGAAAATTTGGGGTTATAGGTATTTTCGATGGCAAATAAAAAAAAACTATTGTCAAAAAACTTGAAAAAAATAAATCTGTATACGGATACTCTAATCACCTAGAGGTATAATGTATACTTTACGACTTACTCTCATACCTACCAAATATACATTTAAAATTTCATAAAAAATGGTCCAGCCGTTTCGGAGGACTTCGAACACAAACACCATGACGAGATTTTTATATATTAGATTTAATTTTATATAATTTTAAATGAATTGTTTAAAATAACTGACGAAACACACCAATAACTGCTTCGTGACAAATTTTCAACTTCATTGCGTTTACAAACATTAAAATACACCTAAAATATGAAAAGATACCACTAAACTGGAACAAATTAACTGCTATAGTGTAGTAAATATTAAAACCTGGCTATATGTAGATGATTTTGGATCAACGTCAACCGTAGCTAAATAGTCTTGTTTGCTTTTATCTGGCTGTACGGCGACCACGTAAAGAATTTCCTCTCTTGGTCCGTTCTTGAAAGCGTCTAACGGTGAAGCGTAGCCGGGTCCTTTGCCTGGTGAGAAAAAAAAACAAGTTCACGTAGTGCCGTTGAAGATCATTCGGAGCCTAAAAATAATTAGCTCCCTAGAGTAATTACCAAAACATATTAATAGAACGTGCTAGATGGAAGATTTTAATTTTAGAATAGTAGTTAGCCAAGCACACACTAGAAGATAGTTCAACGATGTAAATGAAACGATGTAAATGATGTTAAATGACTACTTATTCTTTTCGTCCTTTAAAACATGATATTATTGTTGCCAGATGGCATTCAGTTTTTCCTTGAACACAACGATTTTCAAATATGAATGAGTGCAAGAAAAATAAAATATGTAGCTAACTATCAAACTGTTGTTTATAGCCTAAAATTAATGGTAATTGTGTATAGAAAAAAAGTCTCAATCCACGTGCTTCATTGTTTTCTTCATCCCCTAAAACCTGTGTACATTTTGTGCGCTTAAAGTTCTTCTTTGAGTCTTAAAATCTTTTGAATATAAATGAATACTCTCTGATCTGGAAACAATGCATCAAATACATTCATATTATGAACATGTATTAAGTTTTTTTCTATTTGAAATAGAAAACAAAATAAATTAAAAACCACAAAGACGTTATATTAGCTTAAAAAATATAATTATACCCAATGATTGTTTGTGTAAATGTTAAAATGAGATATTTACCGGCTACACTCAAATATTTATCATCTAAATTGAAACAGTGTTAGAAGGAAAAATTTTATCGTATTCCAAATGAATGTATTTTTTATTTAATTTCCATCCAATATTTTGTTTAATAGCACTCAATTTTCGCCCAAATCTCCAACGTAAAAAGGTCTGTCACTTTCAATAAATCGTCGATAGACATCAAAACATTATTTTTCCCTTTCAAAAACGAGGGGTTCGTGAAAACAGGGGGACTTTGCTATTAGGTAATCACGTCAGGTAATGCCTGCATATAAATTACGCTTTTGTTCGATCAATTGCATCAATAATGGTGTTTGCTGGTATGTATTTCTTAATAAATACCTATCAATAATTAATACATTTATTTTTGGCAGTAACTCTGCGTGTAACGTTTACTCAAGATTAGCTGTAAATAATTATTGTGTGAAATAAATTACAGAAATGATACTTCAAAAAACACAGTTATATGTGTAAATCCTACATATTCTATAAATAAAAAAAATTGAAATAAAAGCCTCCAAATAAATTAATAAGCAAATATTTCTATGCCCATTTTTTTTCTATGTCTATACTAATATTATAAAGACGTAAAGTATGTGAGTTTGTGAGGTCGTAGGGGGTAAGCTTAGGAACTACTAAACCGATTTTGAAAATTCTTTTACCAATAGAAAGCCACATTATTTTTGAGTGCCATAAGCTGTATATTAACCCAAAAAGGATAAGACTTTTTTGTGGTAGTCGGATTTGCAAAGTAAGTCGGAGAAAAAAAGGTCGAACGAAAACGTTTTTTTAGGAACGCTGCCTTAACGATGAGAGATATATGATTGAAATCTAGAGAAAAGTTGTAGAGCTTGATAATGCCTACAAAAATCATGTGTCATAACATCATGTAACTTTTATATTTAAGTCACAAAAAGTAGTTTTTTTATATAAAACAAATAATTGAAATGTTTCAGTGACATTTATTGGTCTTATTATCAACAACAATTATGAATTCTTATGAACATGTTAGAAAGGCTTAGAAAAATTCCTACCACCAGGCATTATTACCATGAATATTTATGCAAAGTTGTTCTTAGTAGATAATAGTGTATATATATATTATAAATAGCAATATAGTATAAGATAATAATATAATGAATAGTAAAAATAACTCCTGATACTGTTTACGTCGGTAATTTACCAATAAATATAATCGCATATCCTTGAATTAATAAATGTCCTAGTTTATAACGGTTAAAAGTTGTAAGTAAGAAAAATATTCCTAACGTTGTATCTAATATTAACTTTATTACAGTCATAGAAGTACGGAAACTACTAATGGAAAAGTATCATTGAGAGGCGTTGCTGTTACACCGTTTACGTTATCAGTTTGAACAGAATGAGTTCTGTTAAAGTCCTTCAGGACAACAGCGTCAGTTTGAAAATAAATTAGAATAGGTAGTTATATCTATTCAAGCGAGTTAGAACCTGAGTAATCGTAGCACCATTGCGACACCTATTTCTACAACAAACTAGCAATAAAAACCACACGAAGCGTTTTAACTCATTTCTCAAAATTTACAATATAATGATCGGCCTCAGCACTGCGATATTTTTAAGGTTGATTGTACACCATAGACTGCAGTGAATCCTTGACACCAGGTGGATTAATAGTATAGAATAATAAAAAAAGGTATGTAGGTATACTTAATTGAGCGACGTATAATAAGAAGGAACAACTGAACTAGTTAGTTTATTTATTATCAAAAATTTCCTTTATTCAAGAAGACCTGTTAATTTTCACCGTCATTAATATTTTTACAAGTTTTTAAGATTTTCCTCCTCTCAAAAGAAGTTTTATCTAAACAGTGAGATTAAAATCACTAGGCTCTGAGGGGGGCTCGTTTAAGCTACTCTTTGAAGTCGCGCCTCGGGCCTGCGATGATAAATTGCAACCCGTTTGATGTGGCTGACATTTTTTAGGGATCTCTGGAGCTTACATTTTTAATCTACAATTTAAACTTTGTTATATAAATTTGAGAGAACAACAAAATTAACAAAATTTCACTTAAACGATGTAAAGTTCAAAATCAGTGACGAACACTGAATGGTAATAGTCCTGCCATTAATAATCTAGAAGATTACCACTGTGAATGTTACTAAGTACCTTGATATTTTTAATTATGTATATGGTGGTAATAGTCCAGTCAAGCGTTAACAACAAAGTTGACGATTTTTTCATTATATATCTAATACTGTTGGATAGAAAAATAAATAAAATATACCCTACTATTTTTAAAATAGTTAAAATTGTTGGTAGTATACAACTGATTTTTTATTTCGATTTATATTTATCTGTCACATAATATGCATTTTAATTAGGGAATACGTACCACATAACACAGTAAGCATCATTACATAGTATAAAACAAAGTCCCCTACCGCGTCTGTCTGTTCGCGATAAACTCAAAAACTACCGAACGGATTTTCATGCTGTTTTCACCGGTAGATAGAGTGATTAATGAGGAACGTTTTAGTATATAATTTGTCAAGATTTTTTTCATAATCAGGGCGGGACAACGTCTGCCGGGCCCGCTAGTTTATAATATAGTTTAAGTAAAATTATTCTAATATATTATTATGTATATGTTTATAGTCAGTTACAGTATATAATAATAATATCCTTATTAGTCGCTTTACTTCTTGATTGATTCTAGAACCAAAGTTTTAAATGTAGATTTTTAAAGAATGTAGCTAATTTACTTTGTTGTTATAACTTTAGCAATCCTTTACGCTTCGCAAAACCTGTTAAGTTACGCAGTCATTAATATTCCGACAGTATTGCGATTTTCGTAATGTATTTGTAGATTTTATTTTTAAATGTTCTCTATTTATCATCATAATAACTTTTCTGATTTTAATTCTATTGACCTATTTAAAAAAGATTCCCGCCCGATTTATTAGGCATCAAAAATCATAAAGGGGTAATTAAATCGAAAAAAAAAACGTAACCTAGAATAATTTACGGAAAATTCCGCATCGAATGGACATAATCCTATGAAGATACATTCAGTAGTTTTGAAGTGATTGAGCCTCAAAGGCAATTTCTTTTAATTACATATATGTGTGCGTATACATTCAACGTTTACTATTATTAACCGTATCTAATATGACAAAATTACATAGCTTACGTGTCTGACAGCACCCACTTAACCAATTTATTCCACACCACTACCTTTCCTGGTTTTCTTTTATTACGCTTATAATGCGACACAGATGAATAGGTCGACGGTTCCAGGAACACTTGACAAATAGACATTATATTGTATGTATTCGTGACGTATTTATGAAAATCACAGAACCTACTGTATGGAAACTGTAGGGAGTTAACATGGCATTATCATTACATAGTATAAAACAAAGTCCCCTACCGCGTGTCTGTCTGTCTGTTCGCGATAAACTCAAAAACTACTGAACGGATTTTTATGCGGTTTTCAACAATGGATAAAGTGATTCTTGAGGAAGGTTTTAGTATATAATTTGTCTAGGATTTTTTTATAATCAGGGCGGGACCACGTCTGCCGGGCCCGCTAGTTTATGTAATAAAAAAAGAGATTTGATAATGAAGATGGCATATATATGTTTTCTTTTGTGCTTTATAGATTTTAAAGCTTCACCACAATCTGACTTGATGTTAAATCATGATATGGCCTAAAAAATAAACACGTTAAATCTAAAGTAGTACTGATTTTCAAGGGCGGCAGTCGGAACACACCTATAGCTTCTTGGCGATCGGATGATTAGAAAAACATTATTTTTATTTCCTAAATTTTGTGATATGTTTTAATATAGCAAAATAGCTCTCCTGGTATTTTTTTTATTACTCGTTCAAAAGATAGTTTTTTTAGCTTCTTAGACATATCTAGTTTTGTCTTTACATGGCCTTTATAGAAAAAAATAAATCGGAAATATTCAAGATATTTATATAAATATTTTTGAATTTTAAATCGAGTTTATAAAAATGTTTGTACCCTTCGATTTTTTATTTTAGTCTTTTACGCATTCCCAGTTTTTAATCCCGGTCTGGAAATGTGTTCTGTATAACGGCTATTGATTTTCGATTTTTTTGAAAAACTGACAAAGCTTATTTCTATTTTTCAAATTGTCAACTGCGCTCCTGCACATCCCGCGGCCTTCATCGGCAGCATCTTAAGCCCAGGTTCGATCCAGAGCTCTTGATCATGCTGCTAGCGCGATATATTAACGCTGTATCCATTAATTAATTACACAGTAGTACAGCCACGCTGGAGCTATTACTGGTTTCAGCATGAATGGATCGGCTCGCCTGGGGTAGTACCACCCTCTCACAGAAATCCGACGTGAAGTAACATTGTTTGCATTGTTGCGTTTCGTTCGGTCAGTGAGAGCGCCGGAGACCCACCTACCCTTGCCTCCCCCTCTCCCCTTCCCTTTTCCCGCCAAACATAGACTGGCAGATGACCCGCATATTCGTTTGCCACCTATAATATATAAAAAAAAACACACACACACACACACAACACTGCACCCCACTACGTACAGACTTATACGCTACGTTTATAAGTTCTGTTATGGACCTTTCTCTTTATTTACTTAGCCTTATCCAAAATTGTCAGATTTGAAATACAGGCTTTCGAGCGTCACACTTGACGATATGCATATGTGTCTGACTAAAGTATACATGTATGGTTAGCTTAGCACGCATGGTTAATTTAATTAGATTCGGGTTGTTGTATTCAAGGTAACAGCCCAAACCCAAATCCGAATACTTTGGCACCCTTCAACTTGTTGTCTTTCATCTAAGTACCTTAAAATGCCGGTGAAGCTGTGAAGGCCCGTTATGCCAACAGCGGTTAGTCAGTTAAAAAAAATGCCTATCAGATTTCTATTCTATTCTTATTCGAAGCAAATAAGAAGAGTAATAAGGAAACGATCTTCAAAAGCACTGCTACTAAAACATAATAAGGTATAAGTCGTTCTGTATTGTAATTGTGTGTGACTATTTAATTTCTATCTTTACGTGTACAAAACCATTATCGTCTGACACAAAGACACGCATTTTGTTAAGAGCGTAACAATGATATATGGCCTAAATTATGGTTATAGTTATATTATTTTCTTTTGTTTTTATGGTAGTCCGTAGAAATATTTAATGATGTTAAATTTGCCCTTTAATATATTGGACAACTTATTAAGTAAACAACACATATACTGTCTTCTTTGTCGGTATGTTATGAATATTATAGATGTGGTGCATGTGTTACACCAACATAATATATGGAAACCAGCAAACTGTGATATAACTTACATTTACTTATGACAATTGCTACAGGCCGGCCGCCGTTAGCGTAATATACCAATATTAGGAGCTGCGGCTGGTCACGGTCAGGGTACGGTACGTGAGACCAGCCTCAGTTATTGAATTCCATGTTCATATTGGTTCAGATTTTGACCGGTAGTTACATATCTCTTTTCAATCATACCTCGACCGGAGTTCGCATCTAATAATTTTTTATTGGGCTATTGTCTCACGTTTCGAGTGGTAGCTACATATTAACTTTAGTTTAAAAATAATTTATTTGTTTTTTACATCTCGCGGACGCGCTCCAAGTAATAATGTACGTAAAATTTGAGTAGGAAATTATTTTCTATGCAATTAACATTCACAAACACACTCATGCGTGGTCATAACTCGAACCTCATGTGTGTAACTTACATAGAGCTGTTATCCACAAATTCTTTCTCATAAAAATGGTTTTGCTGTCTCATGTGAAATAATTATAGGCTACTCTAACATTTGCCCGCGGTTTCGCTAGCATTAATATCTATTTTATACATCCTTCGGAAACATTTATTTTCCCTTAAAGGTTAAAAAAAGGTTGGCCTGCTTGTATGATGCTCGGTTGATTAGTTAAGTCGTGAAGGTGTACCAAACAAATAAACAAACAAACATTCTCATTTATAATATTAATTAGGTTCTTTTATTGTAATTTAATAATTACTTTTTAACACCTACAATACTTTTATCAGCTTTAAGTCACATTGTCTATTTTTCCATTGCTGCTTAATTTCTATGAAAAAGCGCTGAGCTGCTATAGATAATACCATGAACACTCCTCTATCTGTCAGTAAAATAGTCTCGTTAAAACTGATTCAGCCATCTCATAGAGATTACACCGGACAAACTACCGGCACTTCGATTTTATTTATATGTATAGGAAAATGTACCCAGAAATGGGGAAAACCTCTTTATGTAGGAGGACTATAGGTGGTAGAGTCACGCTGAAGCTATTACTATTTTCTTGCCCGGGGTGCTATCACCCGACCTACAGAAACACCCACGTGAAGTAACGATGCTTGCATTCTTGCGTTTCGTTCGGTCAGTGAGAGCTCCGAAAGACCACCTCCCATTCCCCCTTCCCCTCCCTTCCCGTCGCCTCAAACACGGGATGGCCACACGCCTGTGAGACACCCCTGGTGGTGCTAGTGTTAATGGACGGCGGTGATCACTTAACATCAGGTGACCAACCAGTTCGTTTGCCTCCTATGACATAAAAAGAATTGTAGGAGTCGAGTCAATTTTGAAGTCAGAGATAAATCACTTTATACGAGTAAAGCAATAAATATAAGATAGTGTGACATGGAAAAACCTGAGCAGGCAAATAGACCATGCAAAGTGTGGGTCTTCTTACGTTGATTTAGCTAATTATCATATTTTTTAGAATGTTTTCTTCTCGAAAATCTCAATTCCATTGATGTCGATTGATAAGAATAACTCAATATTATTTAAACAGTAATGTAATCTTATCTCAACAAATGTTTATCTTTTATAAGCAAACATCTTGACCGGGCTTGGCCTAAAGAAGAGCCACACAGTCGAAATATTAAGTAACGCTTGTATGCTAATGACCGAGCCTAGGCTAAATCTTTTTCTATTATTAAGTTTTTTAATATGCACTATTGTGTTTGTAACTGATAATATCTAAAGCATTGAACATTTTATAATAACTATTGTCATGTCTCTTATCACTCTGAAAGCTTAATTATTCCAATACATTGTATATGTATAGTATAAATTTATATATAATGGCACACAACTCAATATAACGTGAATACGAAACACGAATAATGTACGTAAGTAACGATAAACGAATAGGTCCCGGGCTATTTTATTGTTTTAATAAAACAATACAACGTAGTATTTCATCTATGCTAGCCAAATCTGAAATTAAACATTACAGAAACAGATATATTTCATTTTTATTTGTCAAATGTAATGTCAAGTTCATAAAATACATGCTCAAATCTTTACCGTACACTATTCGGAATATTACGTAAATAGATAACAAAAATATACTTACAGCAAGACATCTTTGATCCAAAGTAACGTGTAACAACCACACTGTCCAAGCACCGTACAACAAATAAACTTATTTATGCGAGTAAAAATAAACACAGATGATAACTCGGTAGCTACTCGTCACTCGCTATATATCCGTCCCGGTCTATTCTCGAGTTTATTCCAAGTCAAAGTTAAGGTTATCGTGTTTTGTAGACATGGTAACCGGTAAATTATTACGTTCACCTCATCCATATTTAATGGAAAGTTTATCATAAAATCATTTTATACACTGGAAATATATTAAATACTAGCCTTGCCCGTAATTTAATTTTTACGCATATTTTCTGTATTTCTTTATTAGTTTATATTCAGTTTCGGTACGACATAGCGTCCCATGTACAAAATATCATTAAAATTGTTCTACCCATTTCTGAAATAAATACTTAGCCATATAAAACAGTAGACAGACAAACATGTTTTAATGACAAATTCGAGATATGTGGTCTATGGAATGAATATATATATCACATTAAATCTAATAAATACTTATGCAGGCAAAACTACAGATTATTATAGACTATCTGATAAAAAAAAAGTAATAACTTGCCTGGAAAGCTAGCATCGAATTGAAAATCTGTCAACAAACACTTACCGTGTGGGCGGTCATCTTTGTACGCTTGCAATCTTAGAGTTCATGCTCAACGCAAGTGTAAGTAATTAGCAAGGAAGCAATATAGACACTATTCGTATAGATTAGGCACTAGTTGTGCTTGGAATTCCGTAGATGTTTTCTGTTATTTATTATAATTACTATTTCTTGTAGTAGATAGTTCAGTTATAACGGTCGCTGTGTAAATAATCTCCACATCAAATACCTAGAAGATTGGTCAAATTACAAAACTTAATGAACTGCTGTGTCGTTTATTGGCTATTTGGAGTATAATGAATAGGATAAAAATATTTTTTCGCCAAAAACACTTGTGACATTACTACTTTTATGCTAATCGGTGCGACGGTGATAGAGTTTAGAATTATACAAACGAGTAAGCTAGCTCAATGATACAAACCATTTTCAAATGTAAAGCATCACAATAAAATAACGTATCTAAGTATTATTTTAAACTGTTCTGAACATAGGAATACTAAGAGAATAGTAACAAAACATTCAAGTACCCTCTGTCAACTGTTCTTCTTAAAATGATACTACCACATGAATTCTTAAAACTTCGGCGGTGCACGCTGAAATCTGACATAGGTTCGCCATAATACAAAGTTAAAGGTAAAAAACGAATTATGCTAACACATTACCTAGAAAGGAAAGAAAATTTGCTTATGTACTTAGTTTAAGTAAATTTTTATTTACTTTGTGGTACTTATTTTATGGTAATATTGTAGTTAGTATCCGCGAGAGCAACACCTATTCCTTCTGTGCCTAATTTCCGTCCCATCATACGCACCAATACCGTAACACCGCAAAGTGAGTGTCAGTTCACCATAAGACACGGACCCAGTTATCGTGTCCTTATTATTATATAGTTGCTTTGGTGTTAAATTTCAGTACTCACTGGAACAAGCAATGCAATATATCTAAGCCACATCGAGAAGATCGTGTGTGAATTTTGAGGAGGATTCTCCACTGCAACAGCGCTGATTATAGTGACCTTTTTTTTCGTATGGGGAAATCCCTACGGATTCCCACCCTGCCCGGGCAGCTAAGGGGGGGATATGTCCGTCTTGCACGGACTAAAACCCCATGGACCTGCATTCACCTATAGGCCGGGGAGCAGGCGTTGCCGACTGGCTTTGCGTCTACTCCCCGGCGGGTGTCGGCCCCTAATCAGGGACCTCTTCGTGGTCGAGGGGTTGTTGTAGTTGTGAACTCTTCAAGGGAGGGTGAGTGTTGCCCTGCCCGACGATCGTGGGAGGCGCATCGGTACAATGTACCTCAAACACACGGGCACGTGCAGAAATTATGTCAGGGCGACGGACTTGCCCATGTCCATCGCCCCCAGGCCCTCTTTACGGCGGCCTCAGGTCATTATCGACCCTGCGCTGCCGTGCTCGTCGACCGCGGGAGTGGAACTGGCTGGTTTGCTCCCTCTCCCTCTCCACCGCCTCCTTTGCAAGCATAACCACCTCGCAGTAAGAGGCTACGAAGTTCCGTCCGGTCTCGGTCTCGCCCATCTTACGGATGACAACCGAGAGCGAGAGGTGGGGTCCTATGGCTGCGGCTAGCTCGCGGCGTGGCATGTCCCAGGCGGAACTACTAAAGTATGCTGCGCGGTGTCTTCCACGCAGCCACAATGGCGGCACCCTGGCAGCAGCTCCCGGCCTATGCGATACAGGTAGCTCCCGAAACAACCATGCCCCGAGAGCACCTGTGTCAGCCGGAAGCTCAGGGTAATTATAGTGACCTGACGCAACATTAATGCCAAGAAAGTGGGTATGCTTCCTTTCGTTGTAACTCAACTGAGCGTTTGACTGTAAGTTTCTTCTTCCCGCAGTTGAGCGTGGTCGCTTACCCTTGCCCTCGTGATACCTAATTATACAGTCCACATTTCTCCCTTTTTGTCCGGCCAATGTTGAGTGTGAAGAAGCCAAATAATCGTGTTCTTGAGAAGAATTCTCCTCCAATAGGAAACAATTAAATTGTATGAATATCATTTAGGTCATACGCAACGGTATTTATAATATAATATTAAGATATACCCTCGGCAATAACAATAAACTTTAAAGCAATATGCTGTCAGTTGTCAAGTAACAGTATGACATATTTAAATATATTGTCACCAGACAAAATCATGTATACCTAATATTGACATTTCTTGTATATTAAAAATGGAAGTATATGGATTTCCTTACTACAATTGATATCAAATATAAACATCATTAGCCAATGAAATATATTTATTTATTGTAGAAAATAACAACACAACTCTTTATTAGTGAAAGGATATGACAAAACATGACCACCACAGGCCAGCTATAACACCCAATATACTAGCACGCTTAATTATGACTCTTTCCGAGATTAACGATAGTATCAAAAACTAATAAGAATATGCACCGGAATAACTGCGACCACCATAAACCCATCATAGTTACTCCTTTTTATTTGTCACATTTCAGGATCGGTCGCGTGTAACCATAGACTGCATAGACATTTAAACCAACATGCTTTCAGCGATTGCCCATTGATTCTTGATTTCTTGACAGTCCCAGTTATTTGTCGGTTTTACTGCCTTCACAACCAAGCATACTATCATCACTTGACAGTGACAATTTAAAAAAATGAATAGTTTATGTAGTGAAAACCGAAAAGACAAAATATAGAAGAGAGATTTTTGTAGGTGGTAGAGTCACGCTGAAACTATTACTGGTTTCAGCATAAATGGGTCGGCTCGCCCGGGGTACTACCACCCTCTCACAGAAAACCGACGTGAAGTAACGGTGTTTGCATTGTTGCGTTTCGTTCGGTCAGTGAGAGCGCCGGAGACCCACCTCCCCTCCCCTTCCACTTTCCTCTTCCCTTCCTCCCTTCCCCCTCCCTACACAGGCTGGCAACGCACTTGCGACTCCCCTGGTGTTGCAAATGTCTATGGACGGTGGTGATCACTTACATCAGGTGACCCACCTGTTCGTTTGCCACCTATGATATAAAAAAAAAAAAAAAAAAATAGAAATATTTGAGACGTTACATTTCAAAATGAACCCAGTTAAATTGTAATCGTTCAGATAAATAATATCTTTACTTGTTTTAAGATTTTTAGTTTTTATACACCCTCATAAGTTCATGAGTTTTTTTGTGTTTTTTTATACAGTTCGAAGATCTTTAAAAAATAACTTAAAATCATATGAATGGTTAAAATATTACTTTGCTCTTTTTGAAATATAACGACACATTTATTTTGTTATGTAAGTATATTACACTACGTTTCAGGGCACATCATAATGTATGAAGTACCGCTTTCAATTTTCGGATTACTTTAACATGTTATAAACATCAAAGAGAAGTAGGTATGTAGATGAAATCACATAAAGTGTTCTTCAAATATATTAATTTAAAAAGTAAAGTAAAAGAGTGTATATAATAATGTACAATTACATGCTATTTACATGAATACTAGAGACGTATTTGTTTGACGAGAGTAGCGTTTTTATTATTTGATCTATTTGTATAAGAAATTGTTAAAAAAAAACAAAATACTTCAATTTTTTTTTTAAGTTGCCGTAAAAACTATACAGTAAGAAGAGATAAGATCCTTCTATCTGTATGTAAAAAAATTAAAACGTTTTATTCCTAACAGTTTTGGTAAATATTGGCCTGAGAAACTAGAAGAAATATAGACGTAAATGATTTACGCAGGCTATCATTATGCAACGTAAACAATAAATATTATAGTGGACACTACTTCGCACTTCCGCTCGGAATTGATAGAACACTATTACGTCTAACTGCAACAAAAAGCAAATCAATTAATCAATTTATATGTATATATTAATTATACAATACATAACAATACATAATTAATATAAATATAACAATTATCAATGAATTAATTAAGAAGTGGGTGAAAATCAAATAAACGATATTTCATCCCTTTAGGTGTTGAATATTTTCTTCAAATTTATATGGGACCACCTTTGAATATAACCAATTCAAATAAAAAAAGAATCATTAAAATCGGTTCATAATTGACGGAGATATCGATTAAACTACATGAAAAAAAAATACATACAACCGAACGTAGTAAGTAACCTTTTGAAGTCGGTTAAAAATATGTTGTAGATTGACGTGTAATCACGTTTATGACGTGTAATTGTCGTGATTACACGTCAATCTGCAACATATTTTTAATTAATTCATTGACAATTATTATATTTATATTAATTATATATTATATAATTATTATATTTATATTAGTAATGTATTGTATAATTATTATTATCCATAAGATAAAATGTCAAATGGCCCGTTGAGTTTTACTGACATTTATCGTATGATTGTGTGTTCAGAAACGCAATTTGACAAGTTATCGAACCGATAACGCTATTGAACAGATAAACTATAGTTACAGTACTTCAGAAACCGGGCATTAGTTAATCAGTATTTGGTTGGTACCTTTATAATGCAAATAAATGACATTATTAGAAATGTTCTTAGTTTAAGAATGCGTAATGTGTACATTTATATATATAGAACATTAGTGTTGAATTACTGGATCCAGTATTGTGATAAACTGCTTTCTAGTTGAAATAAAGATTGCAGTGATGCAGTACTGGCAACTGTGTTAAAAACATGAATATAAATAAGGTGAGGTGGGATATCAAGAGATATTGTTGTGCCAATAAGAAAATGCATGAGTTTCTAGTAGATATATACAAAGAAATAAACAAGTAATATTGTTATGCATTCAGCGTAGAATCGTTAAAATGAATATACATAACTGCACCTGAAGTAACAATGATATACGGTACGGTACATACGTGTTTCACAATGTATCCACATTCACTCGTACAAAATATTGTTCACATATATTTACTGTCTTTTCAATATCGAAAGTATTTTAAAAATATTAAATCAAATGTTTATCGTAAAAATAATTTTCTTCTCGCTTTACTATTATGTATGTGTGAGTGTTTATCTTGCATTATACGGCTTAAGCTTGCGTGATGATGAAACTCGTGTCGTATTGTAATATGTTTGCTTATATTTTTAAATAGAATATGCCACAACGATCTGTCTTTATTCTTCCACAATAAATCCACAGTCTTCTCCTTAATCCGGCGCATATTTTCCTCCAGTCGCCTAGCTTTTATTTCCATTTGTATGAGCGAACGAGTAGTATTTGTCAAGAGGCGGTATAAATATTCTTTTCTTTCCGCCTTACTCGTCTCCGTAGCGTTCGCATTTGTCATAGCTTCGTATTCAAGGGACTGTTGAATTTCACCTGAAGCGAACCATAAATGTTTACTTTTTACACGTAATATAATGCCGGTCAGTATTATTGCGAACGTAAAACATAACAGCATTAACAATTTTGAATGCTTGTAAAACGGTTTCGCTATTAAATTCATGTCAGAACGATGTTTGCTCTTGTCATAAGTCACTCAAGTTGCATCTGGTTGCATGTTTTGTTTGTTTGATGTTACGACAAGTGATTTAAGTCACGTGGTCGACCGAAGCCCGAGTGGCGCCCTCTCGCGACCTGGGCGGTAATAGCACTGACTGGAGTGAAAACACGACGCCTCATTCCGTGCGTCGCTCCCCACGTTTTCCCCGATGACTTTTCTCCTTGGATGTTGGAAAGATATTTTTAATTCGGATATGTGAGTACGAACGTAGTCTCACGCAATTATTACTTAACGATTTATTCATAATAAATATTGGATATTTTAATTTAACTATACATCTTATCCGACTTTCGACAAATAGTTACTATGATCTAATAATATACTATATTATAATCTAGCAATCTTAATTTATAATGTAAGAATAAATAATAGTGATATACTAAAATCTCTATTTGTTTCACTTTTGTAATAAAGCTATACAACAAGCTACTAGAAATATAAAACAAATATGATTTAATTAAACCGTTTCAGTAAAATAAAAATGTAAGGAAACTGGAGAATTTTGTGTATTGCAAAAGTATTAGCTTGTAGCGATTTCATTTTGAACACAAATTGCACTAAAGTACGTAAATATATAATCTTTAAATGTAGTATATTTAATATTGGTAAAAAATGAACGCTACTCCATTTTATTGAAATACATGTGTATCAATAAAGTACGGGTCAACGCAATACAATACTGTACAAGGAAAATAATGTTTCATTTAACTCATAGATAATATTAATATGAAAATGTATACTACGTCAAATTAAAAAAAGTATTAAACAGAGTATATTAAAATGTTTATCAGATATACGGCCATAAACGGCATTTATTTTACATTATAATCATTTTTACTTTCGTAAAAATGGAGTCCATGGAATTATTTTTTAATATTAATGAAGCTCGAAGGTTCGTAGATCACTGAAACGTGAAAAACAGGGGTAGTGCCACTTGACCCTTGGTTCTACTTGCTGTATTTGGTAAATTTGCGTTCTCGTATGAATCGCAAAACAACCGCACCTGTTTTTCTCAACTCGTAGAACATATTTTTCTTCAAAAAAAAAGATTGAACGAGTAACACGTATTAATTATTAAATTTTCTATGAGGTGAGACTGTATCCAAGTGCCAAATACTACATTAATAAAAAAACGTCTCCATATTAACAATATTCTTACAACGAACCGTAAAAAATGTGACATTAAGCGAGTTTAGTTTTTCTGAACTCCTAGTTCCCGTGAGGTAATTAGTACGTGAGGGATAAATCTCCACACTAGTAAAACTACACGCGCCGCGACATTACTACCGCATGTGTGTTCCATCGCCCACTATCTTATTGTTTCTGTTTTTATTAATTTTCTAAGATGAAAACTTTATGCGTTCTTGTATGTACAATGTACTATAATCTATATTTTCCGTAAAACTTTCTTGGATACACTCACATTTTTCGAATGTGTGTATATAATATGTAATAAGTTTATTTGTATGACTTGATAGATTGCAACATATGAGATAAAGTTTGATTGGTTTGTAATTGTGGAAGATATGTAACATAAATAATATTTAAGTTTGATATTTCTAAATAAAATAAAAAAATAGACTAAATATATGTTTTATGTAGCAATATTTAAATGAATGAATGAATTGCTCATTGACATAACTAAAAATATTTCAGTGTTATTTTCAGTCGACTTTTTTGATTTTCTTCATTAATAATTCTACTTATATTTAGGAACTTTCATAAATATAAACCGCTAGTTATGTCCGCGACTCCGTCCGCGTTGAAGCTAATGTAAAAAAACAGTGACTAATAAAATCATGTACATATATTAAGACCATTTATTTATCTACTTTTCTCTCGTAATTAAGTCGCGTCGTCATTAAAATTACAATATTTTTTGATAGAGGGGATCGATTTTAATGATGTCAGTACGAAATGTTACTCGAGGACATGTTTTATGATTTTCGTTCCGTTTTATCGTAGACGCAGTAAGCGTTGATGCGTATTTAAATAAAACAGACTGACGGATATTGGTAGAAATAATTGAAATATATTGTATTACTTATGCCTAGACACCTGTAACAATTTTTTTCACAAAAATGTAAAAGTACAGACACGTAAGGTTTACATTCTTATTATATGTATAGATTAGCAATCGCCTGTAATCTCTTTCGCGTCAAATGAATAAATACTGTTAAAAAATCGTTATTCACATTTGTATGCGTGTTCCCTTAGTTTTTTTTTAAATTATGCCACGGATTTGAAAATGCTTCTAATTATCGTTTAGAGAAATTATTCTGGCAGGTTTATATATACATGTATGTGTAATGTATATACTTGTTTATACAGAGAAGAGAAAAGCCAATGTATTCTAATGATGTGGTAAGAAGGAGTTTTCAGACGTTTACATCTGAAATGCTAACTAAACCTAATGGACATATGTAAATAATATACTACGAAATAGTGCATTTTAAAAATGCATACAAAAAAGTCTACGATGGTATTATGTTTATCTCCTGAGCATAACCCACAGTAGTTTTTTTAAACATAATATCATTACATAGTATAAAACAAAGTCCCCTACCGCGTCTGTCTGTCTGTCTGTTCGCGATAAACTCAAAAACTACCGAACGGATTTTCATGCTGTTTTCACCGGTGGATAGAGTGATTAATGTGGAACGTGTTAGTATATAATTTGTCAAGGATTTTTTCATAATCAGGGCGGTACAACGTCTGCCGGGCCCGCTAGTTAAAAAATATAATTAATCCTCATCCAATTAAATAACTACTAATTTCTGGTTTTCTAATAATTTCTAATGGTATATCATGAATTTAAAGTTACGCACAACAGAAATTATTTGTTTGAACTCCTGTGAAAAACAGCTTTTGCCGTCTCTGGGCGAGAGCACCTGGATACCAACTTGGGCCATTTGACTCGGATCAAAGATGGGCTGTGAGAATTGTTGGCGATCCCAAGCTAACAGACGGAATCGAACCATTAAGTTTGAAAAGAGGCGTCGCCTCCTTATGTGTGTTCTACGGTTTGTACAATAGGTTCTGTTCCGAGGAATTGTTCAAAGTTATGCTTTCCACCATCGTACCACTCGTTATCCGCAAGGATTTCACCCTCACACCTTGTAACTGAAATGGTCTCGGACGGTCCGATTCCAAAGGAGTTTCCGCCCACGAACTCTCTGATTGTAGAATGAGCCTCCTGCTGAGGTTCTTCTTGGGGACTACAGTATGGAGTTCTTCAAGGGGAAAGTAAAAAATATATAGATATTAAATGGTCGAGAATGTACATGTGACACCTCCGGTGTTGCAAGCATCCATAGGCTGCGGTGAGAGCACAACATCAGGTGACCTGCATGCTTATTTGCTACCATCGTGATATAAAAAAAACGTCCTTAACATATATGTTATAGTCATAAATCGATATCCAATCTCTTTCTGAAATGACTGGCTTAGCATAGGTTTGATGAATGCTTTTGGGCAAACTCCGAAATAAATTCCATTTTCGGCCTTCGACTTGGAAGTATTTTTAATCAAACCTAGAAATTCGTAACTTTTAAGTCAAACGTCGAAAGTAAAATAATCTATTTCGGGTTTTGCCTAGTCGACCTACAAGTGACGGTCATATATCGATCTGTAATGTACTTGTAACATATATACTTTTAACTATTTCCTATTTAAGTCCTGGTGTCCTAGTCGTTAGTCCCGGTATGTACCAACGATTTGTTCAGAATTCGCGTACATTTACTAATTTAAATTGGTAACACTATCGGCTGACGGTGAAGGAAAACATCGTGAGGAAATCTGACCCTGAGTAATGTTCTTGTAGTACTACTGTATATGGGAAAAATATAGAAATGTGTATGTCTCAGAGTTTCAAATCACCAATACGTCGTGGGCTGGCGTGGTGATTACGCCCATACCTTCCTTCAGGTAGAGGCCTATGGCCCTGCAGTATCTTACAGGCTAATAATGATTACCTATTTAAATTAAAGTGTATAAAAATATATACATTCATTAATAATAATTTTCGAATACCCTTAAATATCAAAACTTTCTTCACAACACATGAAATCCGATAAATCAAGTGAATAACTCAACAAATCCCAAAACAAAGTAAATATACGAGCGGTCGGCGTAAGGCGATCGGGGAGCTTTAAATTCTAATAAAACCACGGACCTTTGCAACCGGTCCATTGGTCCTGTTGTTTCAGCACAGCTGCCATTCTAAGATAAGCGACCCCTTCCTTTAAGTTGGTTGTCTTAAATTGATTTTTGGCGGACAGAGAACTCATAAAATATTTAACAGTATCCTCACTTATAACACAGAACGGTCGTATGTTTGTATGTTTGGCTTAAACTGTTGACTATTATATCATTTTTAATCTCATATCGAGACAAAAGGTCGTGGATTCGATCCGCGTATATGACTGATTTATCTAGTGTGTCAGTTGTGCATCTGAATGTTTAAATATGTATTTGTTAACATGTATAAGTATAATACAAGGTAAGCTTTATTTTTAATGAAATAATCGTGTATGAAACCCTTTATTAATATCTATTTTTTAACGTAATGATGTATTGTTTTTTGTACTTTATAAGATTTGACATTTGACAACAAACTCATCTGACGTTAAAAAAAATTTACAAAAAAAAAATAAACCGCTTTCGATGTGAAAAACTAATAAGGCACTAAAAAGCGAAAAATAACTGAATTATTAGATTAACCAAATTAAATAAAAAATATTGATATTCGCGCTATCTAATAAAATCGATTCATAATTGACGGAGATATCGATTAGCATACATAAATAAAAAATAAAAATAATACATACAACCGAACTGGCCTAAGATGATAAATACGTTAAATCTCGATTCTCAAACAAAGATGCCGGATGCTTGGTAATAGAGTTTCAACTTGACAGTAGTAGTAAATTATATTTGGTTTTATATTAAAATATAAATAAATAATATCAAGAATGATCTGTATTTATACATCTAATTACCTGTGAATATGAGAATTAAAACGTATAATTCAAATACAAAAAAAAACACGAGCGAAATCGGAGGTTAAACTTAGTTATGTATAAAAGTCTTTAAGTAAAAGTTTACCGAGGAGCCGATAAGTTGAGGTAGTATCGATTTCTAATCCCCCGTTCGCAAGAAAGGGACTTTTTACATTAAATCGGTCCGTTGACATTGTACGTGCTCTTGTTTTTCTTACGTTCATAAGTTTTGCGGGTAGTCAAATATTTGTAGTGAAATATAAATCCATTATTATTAAGACAAAATTATCTACGCCTTTGACATATCGAACTGATAATGAGGACTTAGTTGATAGTACTTTGGGGTACCGCGTTGATCGAAGTAGGTACGAATACTTGCAACTCAGTCGGAGCTTTCGGTGACGGTTAACATCGGAATGAAAAGCGAAAAGGATAGCGGATCGTATAGGTAGACGATATACCTACACAGATGTGATTATTGAATTTAAAAATATTAAGAGCTGAAAATCTTTTTTGTTTTTGTTTGTGGCTGTGTGTGAGAACCATTCAGAACAGCGGTTCTCAACTTTTTTTACTCAGCAATGTATTAACATACTTTTTAGAAATTCGCGACACCCTTACATACTTATATGCAAAACTTTTGATAGTACTATTTGAACACAGAATACTTTTAGAAGTGAATAAATAATAATAATAATAATATTTAATTTTATAATGAAAGTGGGAGTTTGACACATGACAGGTGCTTGCAACAACATTAAAAAAAAAGAAAAATAATGATATACGACAAACATACTGTATTCGTATATCGATAACTTCAGTGACGTATAAATTATATGGGTGGTTTATGGAGGAAAATAATAAATACAATTGAATAACGTTCTGAATATCTTTGATATGTTTTGTAACATCGATATTCACATTCATTTTATAAAAAATACAAGCTTTCCAATATAATTTTTTTTTTGTTCTTATTCATAATAAAATGTGACGTGACGCGGCCTCACGTGTCGTTTATGTGCTGTATTGAGCGACTTTATTGAGCAGTTGATAACGTCGAGGGATTTCATCTCATGTTTCATATAATGGATATTACGTTTACAATTTTTGTATTCCTCTTTTACTTGTTTTTTTTTTTCGAATTAACAACGGCTTCTGTACACACATAGGTTTATTTTTTATACCTCAATTAATAAAGTATTTATTTACTCCTATCATCGATACATTCTTTTTTAAAGCTATTTCTGTTATTAAAAATAAATAGTCCTTATGTATTGTCTAATATAAAGTATTTATAGTGTGTTGATGTAACAACGTCATTTGTCTCTATTGTAATTTGGAGTATAAGGAAATAAATATACTTATTTTGCTATTGTGCCGAACGTTCAGTACTATATATACTTTACATATATATATATTAGGGTGGGTCAAAAAAATCGATTATTTTTTTTTACAAGTGACACGGAAAAATGGGTTGCTAGACACCTTAAAAAAATTCTCACCAAGCATGAGCTCTTAATTTTAATAGGAAGATCCTCCGCATCGCAGTTTTGTATCTTTTGCTCAGTCCAATAGAAAAAAAATCATACCTCATCATTTATCGATTGAACAGAAAAATGTTCCAAGAGAATTTTTTAGGAAATTTAATGCTCTACAAAAAAGGTATCTTATATTTTTTCAGTAAACCTCACCATTTGAAAGATATTAAGGATTTAATTTTGATTATTTTAAGACAAATTTCATTTTTGTTTATGAAATTTATAACTCGACAATAATTGACTTTTACAAAATGCGCAATACACATTTTTGTTGGAAATTAACTGCTCTATAAAAAATGGGTTCTTATGTTTTGACGATGAAATAAACCGTTCAAAAGATATTCATCGTCAAACTTTCATGTGTACGGATTTTAAAAGTTTTTGATGAGATATTCGAAAAATTTCAATTTAATTTATAATATGTTAATTACGTGTAATTGGTATTTTCGTTGTTTTCTTTTTATTGTTAGACTAGTGTTAGACTATACAACAAAGTCCTAAAGGATATTACCGATTTGCCGGACTGCGAATTTAAGCGCCATGTCAAGCGGGTTTTGGTTTCAAAAGGCTATTATAGAGTAGATCAATATGTGAACGATGGTGATGTCTGGAATTAACTCATCTCTGTGCATCCATTAAAAACGTTTGTGACATTTACCTAATATATTATATATATTTGTTAAAAAGATAAACCAGAACGAGTTTCTTGCCGGTTCTTCTCGATGGCTGGGTTGTTTTCCGAACCGGTGGTAGTTTTGACGTTCATAAGTGCCTTCTTAGGATCTAAATTGAATAAAGTGTTTTTGATTTTGATTGTTTATATTTGTTATTATTAGAAGACCCATCCACTCCGAAAAATGATGTTTTTATGGAGGGCGTTGATTATTACAAATTATTTATTTATAATGAATATATTTTATTTACAATAACAGTATTGTAACACGCATGTTATCTTCACAATACATGCTACAAGATATATCCTACAAATAGAAATAAATACTGCATAAGAGGGATAATTCAGTTAAAGTACGCGATTACCCAATACGGTGAGTATTTACTATTTAACTAGATGATTAAATGTTATATGGATTTATTGTAACTTTTTATTGCCTGTTCATTATAATATCGAAATAACTTAAATATAAATGTTAAATTCCTATAATGATATTTTGAATTTGTTTTGTTTTAACCTCTTGACTGTACTATACGCAAGACCGGACTTAAAGCTATATTCAGAGCGGCCAAAAGCTCTGACGCGGACATAAAGAAAAGTCGAGGCAGGCATAAGGACTGCCGCGAGAAGTGTAAACTCAAAACAATAGAGTAACTGTGTTCTTTTTTCGAATTTTTAAACCAATTATAGTTTAAATTATTTAAATTTCATAATTTGCAAATTTAAATTGTTAACACTAGTCTGGTTTTCACATTTATTGACACTCACAGCAATAATTATATACATTTGTATAGAGTTTGTTAATGAATAAAATATATGATATCCTGCACACGATCAATATCACATGTACACAGGCCACTATACTACGCGTCTGTAATAGATTACAGAGCAGATGTATTGTGCTAGAGCACAATACATCACAAACACGTCGAGGTCATCGATGAGGCGAATCCATAACTTTTCCTCTACCAAAAATTGCTCAACGCGGCTAAAGAAGCTTTTATTAAAAAAAAGGGAAATCGGTTACCTAACACAGAACAAAATTGTACTGAACCATTTCATCTTTTATTTCAGTCTTATCTGTTTATCTTATATGTCTATTTATCTATTTCTCTTGTTATATCTTCAGTTTTGAATTTAATATTCACACACAACAAACACACAGTTATTGAAAATTTGTTGGCGAAAAAAAAGAAAAATAAATATAGTAGGATAGAATAACCTATAACATATTCTCAAGTAAACCCGAGCTTCAGTTCAAATAGGCCGTCACATTCTGACGCAGACGTAATATTTAATTTGCGTACAGAAGTCATTCGCACAGTAATTTGTATTCACTAGAAAGTTAGAGGGGTGGCTGTAATCGAGTATGTTTTGTCAATTAGGCCTCCGCCCTGGGAACTCTAAATTCCCATTTGCTACGGAGTTGTCTGTGTGATTATCCTTTTAGAAAGGGCCGGTCTGAATTTATTGTTCTACTGTTAAGTCCATTAGGATGGTCGATGTAACACTGAATAACTGTCCACTTTCGGTGAAAGTTCTTCTGGTGGAACAAACACCGATATAATATTATTTGTTATCGTATTATATTTTACTTTGTACTCATGTGTTCTCGGTATGTCTCCACATTGACAATTCTTTACTGCTGTTGCCATTTATGTTACAATAGAGTCGTCACTCCTCGTGCTTGGAGTCAGTTAAAAAATTAAGATATTTTCAAAGAAGATTTTTATTTTTCTTTCATAGTCTTTGTTATGTCATATTTGCTAAGCTACGGCCTCATTTACAAGCAAGAATAGAACTCACAAGAAATTAGTCACTAATATGACAATTTTACGAAATGACAATAATTCAACAAACTACAGAATAATATATATCATGCACTCTATTATAAAAAACAAACATCCTATAAATAAATATAGTTCACAACATATACTGTTCCAATTATAATGACATTGCACAACAAAGTATACGATTTACTTGACCCCTTTTGGTAAAACGTCGAGGTTCAAAAGTCCTATTTAAGAGTTGAATCAGGATAAATCAAACCCCCGTCACATTGACAATGTGAAGAGATCGGACCAAAGGGATAATATGCACATAGTACGCATTAATAATTCGAATATTTGTGTTTCCTAATTTTCAGTTATAGTTTGAGAAATATAAATAAAATATAATTTGTTTCGGCTGTTGTAGATGGATCTCTCTCAATAAAGAATAATATGAATTTATTCGTTTTTTACTTGATCCTTTTCGATGGAATGCAAGTGCCAATCTTACGGCGTCTGGCGGTATTCAGATCTATACGACTTACAGTACTTTTCATTATTCTTTAAGTTATTTCCATAAGTTCGGGTTTGTACATAATATCGACAATAGTTTAATACAAAACAAAGTATTATTATAGGAATATAAAATTAGCATTTGGTTATCCTTAAGTTTCTCGATGTTATACCTAAATTTGTACTACGCGTAGCTATATTCGGAGCGGTTAAAAAGTTTAGCTAGGACTGTACAAATGTTATTTTGTATTAAAATAATACTCAATCCCAATGTTTTTTTTCCAAACTGACTACGCTATTGACCTAACAAAGTCTTAACAGCTTCACTGGACTAATCAATCACAATGTAATTGTGCTTATAATTTCAGCTTCAATGAAATTACTCCATTACAATCCAAAAATGTTAGCGGCAAACAGTAGGTCAAGTAATCATTAGTAATTCAATAATTTAAATGCCTTTTGACATTTTAACTACCCATTGGGTAACTAGAACCCTCTATGTCTGCTACAGATGTCATAAAAATAAAAATTGTACGTTTCGATTTTACTATTAATAGAATTTAATAGAAGGATTTTAGATCGGGTTATGCAATTTATATCTACTAATTTTATCATTTATGTATTATGCGACGTCGCGAAGAATATGCTGACGCTACTATTTTACGTTTTGGCTCTTTTCACTGTAATAACTTAAAAGTTCTATCGGGAAGCAATTCTTGTACATAAAATTTTAATCTATATAAATCAAAATCAATTACTGAATGATTGTAAGAGCATTACTTTAAAAAGCAGAAAGCACCTATTTGGCTTATTCTTTTTTATGTTGTGTTTATAATTCTTTTCATCGTTATCAGCCTGTAAAAGACCCAGTGCAGGGCGAGAGGCCTCTTCCCGAAGGAAGGTGTGGGCATAATCACCACGCCAGCCCACGACGTTATGGTGATTTCAAACTCTGAGAAATCCACTGTTCTATGTTTTCCCACATACAGTATAACTACAAGAACATTTCTCCGATATAAGTGTCCTAACGATGTTTTCCTTCACCGTCAGCCGATAGTGTTACCAATTTAAATTAGTAAATGTGCGCGAATTCCGAAAAATGATATTCCACTGGTCAAACCACTAGACCACCGCGATTTCATAATTCTGAGGACAAGGTTATATAAAAGAAAATGTTTGAAAGAGTTTTGGGTTAAGAAATCTCCATATAAAAAAATAAGTGAGACAGAAGGGAGTAGGGAGATTTCCAAAAATATTGATAGAACACATTGACGTTCAGTCACTCAGTTGTCTATTTCATTACATAGTTATGACCATGTAATGGGAATTGAAGACTAAAGTGCGATGCCGGGGAGAGCAACTAGTCATTTATAAAAACATCGAAAACAACTTTTACCAGTGTTTATAAATGTACAACCGACACGGTGCTAGTTTATCCTTAATCGGTGCCTAGTCATAATAAAAATGTGAGTTTATAAACAAATAGTCACCCTTTATGTAACCCTTATATCTCTAGTAGGCACAAAAACAAAGGGGGCGATAGTGGTAAATCGTTATAAAGTGGGTGGCGACAAGAAAAACACAAAACTTTGGTCATTTCGACCATGGAAGTCCGAAGTGCAAAGTTTCCTCTCCATCTGGTGCGTCGTTGTAAATTGCTCCTACCCTGAAATAAGTAAGTCGAAAGTGTTAACATTCCGTAAGGGCCATTTATATAGTAGCCACTGTAGCCTTAATGGAGTTATAAACGACTCTTACATGATTCTAAATATACATTTTGATGTTGATAATCCCTATTTAATAAAATCTTATTAATAAATAAAGTTTTAAATTAAGTGCTATTAGTGAATAAAGTTTGTGACTACGCTTTCACTCAAAACGTACTGTACGGATTTAGACAACATTTTAAAGTATGTAGTATTAATTATATATCGTAACTAACTTCTGCCCGAGACTTCGTACGCTTGGAATAGGTACGTTGGGCTAACGCTAACACGCAGCGGAAGCTCTCAAAAGGACAAAAAACCCCGATTTTGAAACATTCTTCATTGGTGCCCCACTCCTATTGATATATAGCATATAGCCTTCCTCGATAAATTACCTATCTAACACTGATAGAATTTTTCAGATCAGATAAGTAGTTCCTGAGATTAGCGCCTTCAACCAAACGACCAAATCCCCCCCCCAGCTTCATAATATTAGTATAAATAACACATATATAAAGAAGTATTTTTAAAATTAGGCAAAATGTAATAATAAATGTCAACTATTAAAATGTCCTGGTATCTGAGTGCTATTCCGGCATACCTTCACAAACTGTATAAA